>ML813489.1:95837-106826 GCA_009831015.1 Picea engelmannii | reverse complement strand
TAAGGAAGTATAGAGATGCCAAGTAAAAGTTTGTTGAAGTCTTCTTATAATATATAGGCAGGATATCATTCAGGTATATTTGTATATATAAGGGAAAGAAACAACTTATGGTGGTAATCGATTATGAACAAGGTTTAAGATATTTCAGAGATATTAATCCTCAAAATATTTTTGATAAGGTGTGAGGGATCATCTACAAAATAATGACAGATCATTGTAATGATGATTAGAAACAATGTTGGTGAAAATTAATTGATGAAAGCCACATTTGCGGAGGAATAACTAGCATTTGAATAGTAAAGAAGGGAACAACAATTGTTCCATTCGAAAAGGAACAACAGGCACACAAAAAAGGAACAATAGTTGTTCCATTCACGAAGGAACAATAGACGCGCGAAAAAGGAACAACAGTTGTTTCATTCACAAAGGAACAACAATTGCGTGAAAAAGGAACAACAGTTTTTTCGTTCACAAAGGAACAATAGACGCGCAAAAAAGGAACAACAGTTGTTTCGTTCACAAAGGACCAGAAAACGCGTGAAAAAGGAACAACTTTTGTTTCATTCACAAAGGAACAACAGATGCGCGAAAAAAGAACAACATTTGTTCCATCCACAAAGGAACAACAGACGCACGAAAAGGAACAACAGTTGCACGAAAAGGAACAATAGTTGCGTGAAAAGGAACAACAGTTGTTCTGTTCCAAAAGGAACAACAGTTGCACGAAAAAGGATTATCAGTTGTGGATATGTAAAAGACAGAGTCCGTGTGATAAAACAAAATAGGAGTAAGGAACAGAAGAAGGTGCTAATTGTAGTTATATGTCCTGATTCTTGTTTCCTACATGACTTTTCATAAAATAAATAAAAACTAACCACTCAGTTGGAAAACTATGTATAGTTTATGTACAGTATACATAGAATACATCTTTCATGGGATTGGGGTGGCTGGGTTACCTTCTCATCCAACCAGAATCTGCACAATAGTGTCTTTGTTTACCTCTTGATAGAAAGAATCTTTTGAAGGTGGCTAGTGGTAAAGTTGCAGTCGGTGTCCATTGACCAGAAAGGGTGATCCAGACCCATCGATGGTGCTCAAGGTAACCGTTCCATTATCATGGACTCTGTTAATTTCATATGCCCTAGCCATCATGTTTGTAATTTCTCGGGGAAGTCCGAAAATCTGGAATCATAAAGAAGTGCCCAGTCACCTTTTTTGAATGATTTTTTTTTGGTATGCTTGTCATGCCAGGTTGCTCTCTGCTGCTGAATGATAGTTGTGCGCTATACAACAGACAAACATGCTTCATCCAATTTGTTGAGTTGTTGAAAGCGTCGTTTATGTGCTTCTGTAATATTTAGTCCGATTTCCTGGGCCATCCTTAGGGTTTTGATCTCGAATTCGATTGGGAAGATGATTTCTTTACCATATACTAGATGGTAAGGAGAGTAGCCAGTGGTGTTGCACCAGGTTGTATGATAAGCCCAAAAGGAATTTGGGAGTTTTGTATCCCAATTCTGTCAGTTTGTTGAGACAGTCTTTGTCAGAATTGCCCCTAGGACCTTATTGGTGCTTTCTACTTGCTCGTTTTCCTATGGGTGGTATGGAGAAGTAACTATGTGCTTAATGTGATAGTTGTCCAGAGTGGTGGTGATTCTATGGCCTGTAAATTGTGACCCTCCACCAGTAATTATTTCTCTAGGTAGTCCATACCGTACAAACAATTTGAAAAGGAATTTGATGACTACTTCTTCTATTGCATTTGGTAAAGCTTTCGCCTCTACCCATTTGGTTGTGTAATCCATTGCGACGAGAATATAGGCCTCTTGATTTGACTTTGTATTAAAGGGGCCGACGAAGTCGAACACCCATCTTTCAAATGGTTCTATGACTAGTTGTGTTTTCAAGGGCATTTCATCAGCCTGATCTGGTTTCCCCATCCGCTGGCAGCCGTTGCATGTCTGTACATATTTCTTAGCATCTCTAAATATTGAGGGCCAATAATAGCCCATCTGTAGGATTTTGTATCCCGTTCTGCGGTCTGCAAAATTCTCCCCACAGGGCTCGTCATGTCATGCTTTTAGTATGTCATAGATTTCATCCTCTCGTACGCATCGCTGGATCTGGAGATCAACTCCTGTGTGGAAAATATATCCACTGATCCAGGTGAATAGTGCACTACGTTGGATGATCAGTCGTCTTTCCTTGGATGATAAATGTGTCGGTAATATTCCCACTGCTAGATAGTTTGCTACATCAACGTACCAAGGTGGTTTTGTGTCGACAACAAATAGATGCTCATCCGAGAATTGATCCTTAGTTTTTAATGAGTCGTCTATTTTTGGGAATCGGGACAGGAAGTCTGCGTCAAGATTTTCTCTCCGAGGTCAATATTTGATGGTGATATCAAATTCATGCAATAATAACAACCATCGAGTGACCCATCCATTAGTAATTGGTTTATTATCTAGATATATAATGGAAGAATGATCAGTATACAGGGTAACTGGATAGCCTGTTATATAATGATGAAATTTATTGATGGCATGTATAATAGCTAAGAACTCTTTCTCTATTACTGTATAATTAAGTTCGGCTAGAGTTAGATTCTTGCTAATGAAATAAATGGCATAGGGCTTCTTTTCTTCTTCCTGTCCCAGAACAGAGCCTATGGCAATGTCTGAAGAATCGGTTGAGATATGAGATGGTATCTCCCAATTTGTCCCTCTCAATAATAGTGATGTTGACATCAATTTCTTGAGCCCTACAAAAGCCATGTCACATTTGTCAGACCATTTGAATTCTACATTACCAGTTAAAGCATGTAGGGGTGCAACAGTTTTTGAAAAATTTGGCATAAATCTGCGATAATATCCTAAAGCACCAAGAAAACTACGTACCTCAGTTTGTGTGTGTGGATTAGGTAGATTAAGTATTACCTCATTTTTTTTTGGATCTACTCTAATTCCATCTACAGAAATGTAATTCCCTAATACCACACCTTCTATCATCATCATGTGACATTTTTCATGGCTTAAGCATAACCTGGTAGTGATGCACCATTCTAATACCTTCTCCATATTAGCCAAGGCTTGATCGAAATCATCGCCATACAGAGTAAAATCAACCATGTAGACTTCGAGCCCTTCGCTAATCAAATCACTGAATATGCTCAGAATGGCCCTTTGGAATGTAGTTGGAGCGTTACAAAGTTCGAAGGGCAATACTTTGTAGGAAAAGGTACCCCAAGGAGATGTGAATGTCATTTTATCCTAATCTTCTGGGGTAATCTGGATCTAATTGTAGCTGCTGAAACCATCTAGGAAAGAGAAGAATTTCTTCCCTGCCAAGGTATCCAGGACCTGATCGATGAAAGGTAATGGAAAATGATATTTTTGAGTAGCTTTGTTTAGTTCCTTGTAATCAACACAGATTCGCCACTTCCCGTTTTTCTTTGGGACAATGACTAATGGGGAAACCCATCGACTATCTGAGATAGGGTATATAAAATCTACGTCCAACGGCTTTTGTAGCTCTTCTTTAACAATATCTCTGAGGTGGGGATTCAGCCTTCTTTGCGGTTGTTGGATAGATCGAGAGTCTTTCTCAATATAAATGTGGTGCGTGCAAATTTGTGGGTCAATACCTTTCATATCATAGTACTCCCAGGAAAACGATTGCTGGTATTTAGAGAGGGTTTGGATTAGCTTTTGTTGTTGTTGTTCTTCTAGGTTGGCATTAATGTTTAGAGACTTCCCTGGTGCGATCTCGACGGGTTTGCTATTGTGGACAGTGGTAGTCGGAATTTGTTGTTCCATTAAATCTTCCAGGGGGTCTCCCTGTGCTTCGCAGTCTAGAACAGCTTGGAGCATATGGCATGTTGTGTTACTTACAACAGTTGGGTTGTTAAGAAACCCACTGATTACATCATCCTCTAGTTGATTCTTGTGCTTGAGGGCTTCTTCCATATTGAGTGGGGCACGCAGATCCTTCTCTGGATATCGTGGAGGTGACAATTGCGGATATACAGTCGTTGGACTGTGTTTGGCTAGGGGGTATAAGATGAGATTCCTTGTAACACCTCCTCTTGCAATTGTCATTGTACCTGATCGACAGCCTATGTACACATCATCTGTTACGAGCCACGGTCTTCCCAATATTAGTGGATTCCCTTCAAGTCCTCTTTTTGGGTTGATGATGACAAAATATGCGGGATATTCCCAGGAATCAACTAAAATGGCTATATCATGTAATGTGCTGATTGATTTGACCACTGATCGATCGGCCAATTGCAACATAATCGAGGTTGGGTCGAAAGAGTGAAATCCTAGGGCATTGTAGGTTTCCATAGTTAGAATGTTGATGGCTTCCCCCAAATCGACTAAGGTATTTGGAAAGGAATAGCCTTGAATCTGTGCTGTTACTATGGGGTTCCCTGGATCTGCATATTTAACTAGTGTTTCTCTACCCAAAATTAGATCAGATAAGGCTCCCACTACATGAACTGTTGATGATGAATTTTTTATTTTTCTAACGGGCTTTCTCCCACATAGCTCCTTGATTGTCTTTGCGTAGATCGATATATCTTGTAGGGATTGCAGGAGTGGAATTTTGATTTATAAATTCCTGAGTTCCCCTACAATGTCGAAATCAGGATATACGGTTGGTTTCGCTAACATCAGTCTTTCGAGGAATGAAGGGGAGGGAATTGTATCCTTATCAAAGTCTTGTGATTCCACTGTGTCCTACCCTTGCCTGATTTCTTCTGTTATTATCACAGTCGATGGTGTTGTTGCTGGTTGTTTTTCATTCCCCTGTTCTTGGGGAATGTCATTTTGTTTGGGAGAGATGATGCGCCCTGAACTTAACCGAAGTTCATTTCACCCTACTGAATTGATTTCCCCTTCTCCATTTTCCATAATCTGAATAAGCTGAGTTGGTATGTTATTGGGTTTTGGGTGGGGTTGGGCAGGTAATTGAGGGCGCAATTGTGATTCGAGCAATGGGAGTGGAGGTTGTAATGGAGGTTGGGTTTGAGAAGTCATCCCCATAGGTTGATTATTCATCGATATAGAATGTATATTTCCTCGATATACCCAACCGAGTATGTCAAGAGCTAGCATGAAACATAAGTCTGTTGCAATGAACACTACAGAAGCAGAGTATATTGCAGGTTGTGATGCTTGTACAGAAGCAATGTGGCTCCGTAAGTTGGTTTTTGAAGGAAGTGACTCGGGATGAGTCACGATGTCAATGTTGGGGGCATGTTGGGTGTAGGACCAGTTATGGATAAAATCACGATGTGGGAGAAATACAATTGACAGGAAAAGAAGCACGTGTAAGGCAGATACACATGCAAGAGAAGCACTTCACTGATTTTTCTTTGATAGATTAATCACTCAAGGTGTGATCCTGTTTTGACAATGACCATTCGAAGGAAGGCCTCACCCTCCCCCCCCCATCCACTAGATTTCAAAGAGCTCTAACACGGTTTACAGATGAATGGTCAGACATTGGGGTATCTATTGTATCAGATGGTTGGACAAATGTTAGAAACCAACATTTGATCAATGTTCTTGGTTGCGAAATATCATCATGCAACCAAGGCTCCACATATCTAGTGGATAATCATAGTCCTGCAAATTGACAAGAAACTCTGGATCTTGATGCAACGCTAACATTATACTCCGAATCTGACGAAAGAAGAAAAGGATGGGCCCTCCAAGGCCATGCTCAGGTCAATCCTGCTCTCGGTACTCCATGTCTAGGACCTGGCCGGGGAATCCTCCCAGCTGATGTATAGGCACGGATAGGCAAGGGATGTCCACTCACACCACCTTGAGATCCACTAGAGCCACTAGCCCCACCTCCCTGGTCGTTGACTTGATCAACGGCCCGGATTAAATCCTGACATTCTACCTTTTGGGATTGTCTTCACTCCTATTTCCTCGATCTACCCATGGGTTTGAGAAGTCATCCCCATAGGTTGATTATTCATGGAGTTGATCAGGTATTGTGGTAAGTGTCACTTTAATACTTGAGGCATTTGAATATGTTACATTAAAGAGCAACATTCTCATCAGTTGCATCTGTCTTATGTCCACTGCTCTGAGATCCTTCCTGGATCTGCTCCTGAGTGAAATCATCCCATAATCTGCTCCAATCTGGAAGATGCTCATGGCCCACCACACACTTCACGAAGACTTTGAATAAAATGAAGTTTTCCATTCTTGTGAAGAGGTAATCAACTCCTATGATGCAGATGAATTCATGGAACAACCCCCAGATATAGTTGATGATCACATTGATGATTTCATCTAGGTTGGGAGATGGTTTGACTTCAGTTAGGAGTTCAGCTAAACTACTGGAGGTAACTAATACATGCAACATTTGCTTTTCTCTCGTGCAGCAGTTGCTTTTTTCATGCTTAAGAGAAGGAGGTTGCATGTCTCATGCATGAGGGAACATGAGGAGGATGATTCCATTGCTGGGAATGACCCAGAATTAATTAAAGGTGGGTTTATCCACTCAGAGTAAGAGGTCGGCCCTGCTAGTGGTGACCTTTCACACGTGCCAGTTTTGTATATATAGGAGGCTAGCGGGTGACTGTAGATGTGGGGTGACTGACTGTAACAGAGAGGAAAATGGGGAAAATTATTTGGTACGATGATTGGGTAAATGGCGAGGGAGTGAAGGGTGAGAGTAGTTTTGAGTAAAACGTACACAACCCCATGAGGAATCAGGTATACACAACTGCGTAGAAGGATATGTCAGAACACAACTATAAGGATGGATACAGGATGGATGTTGGTCAAGAACACTCAGCTCCAGTATTTTTCATGAGAAAGAATGGTGGTCGGGATAGCTATGTGCACTGACAGTTGAGTGATAAGGAGGAGGAAAAGTATTTATCCTTGTACACCCAGAGTATTTATCAAAGAACTAGAACTCCTTGAATATGAGGGTGAAAAGACTTCAATGGACACTTCAATTGGAGGTTGGGTTTGATTATTCATCCCCATGGGGCGCTGCCAGTTCTGGTTCCAATTTGGGTTTTGGGCATTTGACTTAGGCCATTGTGGAGGGTAGGTATTATTCGAATTTTTCCAGGATGAGGTGGGGTATTGTGAATTTGGCCAATTGGAACTTGTAGTTGGTTGATTTTTCTAGTTGGTGTTTGTGGCAAACCAGTTTTTCCAAGTGGGGATTGCAGGTGGGTATTGTTGGGGCTACCAGTTCTGATTAGTAAATGGTTGGCCCTGCCATGTGCTACCAACATTATGTTGTTGATTGTACTGTCTAGGATTCTGTTTTTGATTGTACTATCCAGGAAAGAAAGAGGAAGGGTCTTGAAATGTATTTTGAGGCCGGGAGTTCCACTGACGGCGTTGAGCCATCATATATAATGGTTATGTTTCCTCTTCTACCTCTTTGAACACATATTTCAATCCAAGGAGTGATGGGCAATCTTCTGTGCCATGATCCTTGGCACAAATAGAATAGACCTGCACTATATCCAAGGGGCATTCTCTTGGACTATGTTTCTTTCTGCACTTATGGAAAAATATAGCCAAGGTTTTCTCTACCTCTACCTTTTTTTGTTTGGACTGCAATACATCCAATTGTGTAGTTAGAGTGCTCAAAATATCTGTTTTAGAATTTTCTAGGAGAATACCAACTTCAGCTCGTGTAAGGCCCCCGCTAGAGATATTTTTATTTCTTGTGAGGGATGTCCGTAGTCCTGATCTGGTCCGTGTACTTCCTTGTGAGAACCTGATACACAATGGAACAATGTCTTCATAAGTTTCTTGATAAATGTCACCTTTCCCGATTAGATTCAATGTTTCTACCCATTCATCTTTCATACCTTTGATCAAAGTTTCTTTGAGTACTGGACCTGGTAATGTACCATAGGGTGATCTTTGCAAATTATACTAAAATATTTCGACATATTCTTCTAATGATTCATTTCCTTTTGCAATCATTTGAAAGATTTCATCTTTTAGGTCTCTGGTTCTGTAATAATCCTGATATTTTAACAAGAAGGTTTGTTTCATCTGGTCCCATGAATTGATGGTTCCACCTCCCAATCCCATGAACCAACGTAGGGCTACTCCCTTCAAGGTAGAGGGGAATAATTTTAATTTTTGGGGTTCAGAGGTGTAGTCATATCCCCTACATAGGACATCGAATTCGAATAGAAATTCGTCAGGATCCTTTGAAATCAATCCATGGAAGGTTGGCAGGTGTTGTAAGGGGATTTATTTCATGGGGGGCATTGGCAATTGGATCAACTATTGGATACTCCAGTGTGGAGGTTTGGGGTTGTTGTTGATTTGCTTGTGCCATTTGCTCAAAAATGTGCCAAAATTTTTCAAGAGGTTCTTGATCTGGGTATTCTATTTGAATTTGTTGATTATTTTGTCTTCCAGGGAGTTTGACTGCACTCCCTTTATCTGGGATTTTGGGTATGCCTTCTTTTTTCGCAGGAGACTAAGGATCAGGTGGTGGTGGTGGTGGGTATGCCTTGGCAACCCCGCTAGTTTATAGTTCTCCTTCCTCCAGATTATTAGAGCTTCCCTTCTCTAAAGGTTTGAGTGGTGGGAGATCTGTACTCTGAAAATTTTTCTCATTCCCCTCAGTTTTACTATGAATCTTAGCGTGGGCCATAGTTGGTGAAACTACTGCCTGAGGGGTTTGGATGGATCCTTTCCTAGGACCAACTGAATCTTGGGATTCACTCTTTTTAATGATTTGGTCTATGAAAGTGCTTCTTCCATGGATCACCAGACCCTGGGTTTTGGTATTTTTTGGTGGGGGTTTTGGTTTTTCAAGAACCTTTTTTCTAGTCATACATACTTCACACAACAAAAAAAGAAATTTCAACAAAAGAAACACCTATGAAACCTTTTAAGCGTCAACTGGAGGTAAGCGTTGGCATAAGCATTTTACTTATTACTGCATAGGTTCTTACCTTTAGTCTTCAATACTTGGTCCTCCAGAGACACAACCTATGCTACCTTTGACATTCTCCCCAGCAATGGTGCCCAAATGTTGGGCTCTAAAGATGTTCTAAAAAAACCTTAGTTTAACATTAATTTATCAACCTAGGGATTCGTCTTTTATCTCAAGAATATCGGCAAAGTTTATGCAGGTAGCCTAAAATCATGTAGCTAAACTAGATCTTAGTTCATCAACAGTCAAGTTCCTCAAGCGTTCACCAAAGATTCTAAGAACTAACTGAAATTGAAGTCTGATCACTAAGATGCTATAAAATGAAAGGAACTAATTAATCTAATTGAATTCACTTAACTATAAAGCAGTAATTGAATCTAAGAAAGGACTTGCAGATTTAATCTATCAATCATGAATTCTAATTACTGGAAAGGACATAATGAATTATTCTATGGAAAGAAATAACAAATGTACTCTAATCAAAACGGATAGCTAATGTAACTTTAACGGAAAGGAACAACTATTGTAATCTTAATTGAAAGGAACAACTAACGTAACTTGAACTGAAAGGAACAACAATTGTAAATCTAAAGCAAAGGAACAACACAGGTGAAAATGTGAGGAACTGTCAAGCAACAATCTTCAGAAATGGAAATCATAACAGAAATCATGAATACTTAAGGAAATTCCTACCTTATGCAAACAATCATCAATTCATTGATATGCTCATGCAATTAAAAGAGATCTGAATCACGAAATAGAAATCAAACTCTGAACTGATATAATTACAGAACGAGACAATAGCTTCTTTAGACTGGGCCCTCAGTCTTCAAAAGTACTGCTACGAGAAACTCAAAACACAGGGATGATAAAAACACTCAAAACTTTCATTGATTCCATAACTGGTTAAACATTTACAACAACTGCTCGCGCAGGGCAATTCTGAATCTGAATACCTAAAATGCGATTTTTCTTCTCTGTTTTTCTAGATCTATTACCCTCTTATATATTACAATAGTTTGGGTAAATCAATCTATCCTAAGGATTGAAAGATCCTCAAGATTGATTTACTATTATAAAATTACAATATAGCAAATGTATTATCTTCAAACTACTTTGCGCCTAAAAAGTCTTCAATCTCCAATGGCTTGCGCATAGCCAAAATTTCTTTGGTTATCTTTGAAAGTTATTTTTCCAGTTCTGTAACAAAATCAAACCATTCCAATCGTAATTTAGAATCTATTTAATAAAACCTAAATAACAACTCTAAGAGACATATTAATCATGTTATTTCCTATTTATTCCTAATTAATTGAAGAGTCACTCATAATGATATCATAAACTGTGGACAAAAGGAAGATATTTGTACCTTTTTCATAACCCAACACCATGTTTCAATCATACTTGGCTGATGTCATCAATGATTTCACCCAAATTTCCATGCGTCTCTGATTTTGAAGCAGAGATCAATAAAAATATGCCACAAGTCTTTCAATCATTTGAATTTGGATAAAACTGGTTTTTAATATATTTTTTTGCGTGGGAAGGCCATCATATTAGTCAACAATATGGTTTTTTATGATCAATTGGTCTTTTCTCTGGTAATAATTCATAATCATCACCTTCTTAGACATGGCCGATAGGTAGATAATATCATTTCACATCTCACACACTATGGTAAGTGATTTTGAGTATGAAGCTTGTATCGAAGAAATCGTTGGTTCTATCAATTGGATCTCTTAATGCACATGGAATTCCTATAAATGAGAGCCACAAGGTCTACCACAATCATCTAAAAATGTTCCTCCCTAACCAAATGCTTTGTTTTGATTCAATCATACATAGAGAATGATCTGTTTGAAGAGTATTCTTCCTTGAGTAAACCCCCGTCGGCCATATTGGCTTCAGATGTGCTGGAAACTGCATTTTTTTCGCTAAGAGAGAGGAAAGTGTTGCTTTGTCTTGTTTGTTTAGGCATAACAATAGTAGGGAAAAAAATAGTATTTCCTAAGGCACAACTTCATTTTATGGTCA
>ML813489.1:64012-83507 GCA_009831015.1 Picea engelmannii | reverse complement strand
GAATCAATTAAAATAGCAACATGTTGATTAATTATCTTACCTTTCACTTTGATCATATTGGATTGATACTATGCTTGTTGATCTTCTAAGGCTTCATATATCTTTCCCATGTCCTCCACTGTTGTAGCCTCTTGGATGTTGTGCATGGTCTTCACTTTATCTCCTCTATGAGGGAAATCCTTATATAGGTGATTTTCCTTGCACCCCAAATAATGTATTGGTGGTATTCCTCTTTTACCCAAGTGTTATAACCCTAAATTGCACTAGACATGCTTACCTGGCATCAGGCCATATCATTTGACTTCTTTTCCAAGCCACTACTGAACAACTTCTTAAAAAACACTATTTTTGAAGGCATACGTGCCCTGCTCCACTACTGCACGCATGTGTATGTTGGCTGACCCACTACAGATCGCGTATACCTAAAAAGAACAAAAAAATGGAAAGTTGTAGATGGAACACATAGTTTTGGGTCAGTGAACTAAACCGACTGATCGTCCATAATCGGTCACTCGACCAAATACCTAGCCCTTTCTATCCTATAAAATAAGGGGTAGCGGTCCCATTTGGAAGGAGGAAAATCATAGCAAAGAAACTATACCCGATTTAGTATTACCCTTGCCCCAACATTTTTCAACCATTGTGTGAAGAGAGGCATAAACAAAAGCAGTTGGAGCATAGTTGAAGAGGATCCCAGGACCATATTCGAGGAGCAGTGGTTGATCTCATCATTGTAAGGTTATTCTTGTGATATTAATAAAAGAAGTACTTTTCCCGTCCCGCCATATGAGATTGTCAATATTTAAAGTTGACTACATTTTGATAGAATCTCTAACCCATTAGTTTATAGGTTATATGCATGTGGAGTTCTTTGTTTGTATTTTATGAATGAAGGTCAGCATTGGGAGGAGAGTTGCAGTCAAAGAGCAACCAACCATTAAAGGGATCGACATCAAACACAGAAACTAAGGTACAGTAACTGAATCTCTTTAGCCTTGTATTTGCATATAAGTAATGGGTGTTATGATTGGGATGTTGGTAAAAAGTAGGAGACTTTATGTCATTTATGCATGCATGATAAAACCCTTAATGCTAGTTTGTAGGAGGGATTTCCCATCCACAACAGAATTGGCAACCATATTGGGGAACTCTAAGGTTTTGGGGGGTACTTGTTGGGTATTTTTAATTGGTTTTACTACCTTTTTCTGAGCTTCTGCAAAATTCTAAGCTAGTAGGGATTCGGGTCTTCCATACCAGTATTCCCTACTTCCTTGGATTGACTGTTTTTTTTCTTTTTCCAATAAGCCACAGAGGCATCCGCTGTTTGCAGAAGGTTTGCTCGTGTATACACGTGCCCTGACTTCATACAACTCGTGTACATATGCTTGCTGCTGAAAGATCAGTCCCATGTCTGAGTCCATAAATATTTCAAAAAGAGGCAATCATCCTCTCCCTTGTCATAAGTGATCCTTGCAGTCTATTGCCTAGGTATAACCTTAGATTAGCTTTTCTTTCTCAATTTCCTTGCATCTTTCACTATTAGAGTAAGTTCATGTACCTTTCAGGGGTTCTGGTTTTCAATACCAGTACTCCCTGCCTGAGCTTAGCTACTTGTCTTTCTTCTCTTGAGAAGAAACAGAGGCACACGCGGGCTGTAGTGGGCCTGCACACGTGCATATGCATCATGTCTTTAAGCAGCCCGCGTGTATACGCTGGCTGTTGAAGCGACAGTCGCATGTCTATCTAGAAAATTTTGAGGAGGCGGTCATCCTCTTCCCTGTCAAGTTTTTACTTCCTAGGTTTTCTTGTGTATTTTTGGTCTCTGTCATAGTAGTTTCAGTCTAGGTTGTGTGCCAGCATAGCTTGCTTTTGCATTTAAAATAGTTCTCCCTTCGCTATGTTTTTTTATGAGATAGTGAGTCAGTCTGATCTACCTTTTTTGGTTGTCAGTAACTCCCCATGGTCTTTGGTTGGCTAGAATCCCTTTTTGTCCTTATCTTGTTTTTATTTTTTCACCTTTTTTCTTCAGAAAAGAAGAAGACATACAGTTTTACATTTTCTTGTTTTTGAAGCATAATAAAAAAAAACAACACAAATTTCTTTTTACTTCTTGGCTTGGTTAAAGAATAGGTTGTTTGCATTAATCAATAGAAAAAAGATTGTTTTCATAAGTTCTTGGTTGATTGAATTAGGAAATTAAGTAGCTCATCGAGTGAAATATTGTTTTGATTTTTTTAGTTAAAATATCTCAGAAAGAAAAAGTTTGAAAAGTTGTTTAAAAAATATATATATATATATATATATATATATATATATATATATATATATATATTAAAAAAGAGAAAATCTGAATTTGTCAAGAAGAAGTTATTTTGTTTCCAGCTTGTTGTTAATGTTTTTTTTCGTCTCTCAAAACATCACTAGTTTCACTTTSATAACCTTTGACTTAAGACAAGCCCAAAAAAAATTCACGATTAATTAAAATCAACYAGACTTTATGTTTTGTAGGGTACATCAACTAGTCTAGGCTAGAGCCTTGATTTAGGATTGGAGAGGAAACTCTTCAAGGCTGAAAACAAACATAAGAGTCTATGCTATGGAGTGTAAAAATTTCAGTATCGTAAAATTTATCCGGGACCCCCTCTAACGTAGGGGATAAACATGAGGTCATGTAAGAAAAGTTAGCGGAGATAACCCCTCCAAAGCCGGACCAAACGTAGTGGGGAATGCATATAGAGGGCTTGTCTTGGGATTCCATTGATTACATTTTCCACAAAGCTTTGTGGGTCTCAAATCCATTCGAGGTCCTCAGTCATCTTCCAAAACAATTGCTTTCAATACCCTTGATAGGTTTCGGGCTTGATACCCTGCTCATTGCGGTCCACCAGACTATCGACTGTACCAGCCTGGTGACTATTTGCACGCTGGAAACCTAGTTTCCTACCTTTCTAGTGACTTACACAGGTGATTGCGGGGGTATACCGTGGTACCTAGGATAGACATCGGGCCATTCTTTTCAAAGTATACCTGAAGGCTGCTTCTGTATTCAAGTTTCACTTGCACCAATAAGTTGCTCTAGTGTTGGTTGTTGTAATTGTTCTTCCAACTAGTTAGTGACTGCTTGTTTTATCTCATAGGTACTTTTTTAGTGTGTGTTGGTTTTCAAACGATTATAGATTTCCCTAGTGTGTCTTTGATCTTCTCACACAATGGAGGATCGGGAGTTCCGCCGGTTGTGAAGCCTTCTAGGCCTTCGGCCGGTTGACCTCAAAACCCCCCCGCTACCACTAAGGCGAAAATTAGACCAACAAGGGTCTTTTGAGACAACCGGGTTATAGGAAACTATGCCCAACCCATCTTCGAGAGAAGAATTTTCATTTCTGGAGGAACCAAGCATTTCTGACCTTGGAGCAGAGGCTATTAGTCCTTATAACCCTCCCATCACTATTCTATCGATGTCCATCGTCGTACAGGTTTTACCTTACGAGTGTTCGGTAGTGTCACTGGCAACAATGGAAGCACACACTGCCACTTCTTCAGGGAATACTGATATTTCCCTCACAACTTTCACTATTGGGGGTGTTCCGCCTCCTAACCAACCGTCGTCGGTCCAGGACACCATGGTCTCGACTGCCTCTACCTTGGGCAGCAGTCTGATTCCATCTATGGTGGTGATCACTACTATGTTTCCTCAGAACACGACAGGCTCTCCTTTCTCATACGGGATGTATGGCTTTGGTACAAGTACTGTACTTTCCTCCTCCACTCTACAAACTTTGATGTTGGGGGTAGGTATTTCCGATGCTCCTCTGCAAGGATCCATTGGGGGCACTTCCACTCCCTTTATAGCTTTCCCTTGTGGTGGGGGTCATATACCCCCTTCGTCCCCCTCACTCAGTGGAGTTCCTCAACACTCTGTCGGGCCTAACATAAACTTGTTTGGAGAAGGTAGTCAAGCACTCACTCCTTATAATATGTCAGTTGGTTCGACACCTTTCTCTTTTTTCAACGCGTTTGGTAACAACGCTTTCTCGTCAACTGTCGTTTTGACCGGGGGCAACCCCAATTATGGACAACCACATCCTGTATAGGGTACTATTCCTCCACATAGGGCACACTTAGGAATTCCTTCCTCACAAGGATCTTGGAATCCATGGTAGGGACTAGTCCCCTTGCCAGGGATGTTGATCAGGGGTAACCCTTTCCATACCCAGTGGAACACCGAGCAAGGCCCAACACCTATGACCGTCGGATCAGTAGGGGGAAACCCCTCCCAAATTCCTTGGAATGCAATGCAGACTCAACCCTTTATGTCTTATTATGGGAATCAGCATATGATGTCTCAACATGCGCCCAATCCGTACATTGGTCATGGTCATGGTTATTACCAGAGCCCTGGCCAGCAACCTAAATTTTCCTAGCAACCTGGTGCCAGTCAAACCCCAGGCTCCTTTCTCCCCGACTACAATCCACAACCCAAACTACCATTTTTGGCAACCCTGCACTTGCCAGATTTGACAAGGCTCTTAAATGACCCCATCTTTCACGATCCGAGTTTACCTCCTATGCCGACCAAGTTTCCTTTAGACATTTCAAAGTTCGAGGGTAAGCCTAACGAAGATCCTGGTGATCATGTGACTGCCTTCCACTTATGGTGCTCATCCAACTCGTTAAGATATGGCTCTGTTCTTTTGTGATTGTTTCAATGCACTCTCATAGGGAGTGTTGCGAAATGGTACATCGAGATCGACCACTCACGATAATATTCCTTCGAGGATTTAGCCATGGCTTTCCTAAACCATTTCCAATTACCTATGAGATATGACATCGGCACTGAATTGCTGGCCAATTTCGAGCAGACAAAAGCGGACCATATCTTGGATCATATCCGAGAATGGAGACGTCGGAAGAGTTTGATCAAAGTGTCAGTCCCACCACCATTCTTGCTCGAGTGGTTCCTTAAGTCTTTAGTACCCCAGTTATCTAAAGACGTCACAACATCCAGAGTGTTTTCCAAGGAAGACGCGATAATGAGAGTGAAACAACTAGAGCTAATTTACTCTCAGTCGGGTTTACTCTACGAGATTTTTCCAGATGCACCGAGGTCAATCCTTGATAAAACCAGGCAAAGATCTAGACCACATGTTGATGGCATTATTGGTTCAGCACAAACCAAGCTCGTTGATCCATTGTCAACTCAATTGCAACAATTGTCGATACAACAAACAGCAGCCAGCCAAACCACTGGTTCAGCTGCTCCCCCTACCCAAAAGTTGGATGTACATAGTGTGCAAACGACAAACCCAAAGGCCACCTAGTAGCCTAACGGAAAGAAGAAACAACGAAAAAAGGTAAGGGGGGTAAGAAACCCACTGATAATGCTGGCAGGGGAGACACTGAAAAGAAAACGTCAAAGTATCCTTATAATCTTTGCAAGGAAGACCACCCGACCCATCAGTGCCCTCGGCTTGCAGAGGCCCAGAAGTTATTAGCACAACAACATCCTGTCATGTTAACGAACTTGTTCCCACATGGGAAAAATCTAACTCAAACCTCCTCGAGGGTGGAAGGGGGCAGTCAAGGACCCCCTCCGTCTTCAAGTAATCCCTCATCTGCAAATGTGTATATGATGAAAGGTGATTCCTATATAATGACTAGAGCACCTAATTACAGAAATCCAGGAACCTCTGAGAAGAGTAAAGAAGATGAAAACCCACCTCTTACTCTTCAGATTGAGAAGATGTTGGTCGAAACAATGACACACATCCCCAAAGGTGATTTCAAGAAAGCTTCTTACAACCCAAATGCCAGGGCCACCTAGAAATACTCTGTGGTGGAGGATTCATCACAAACCCATTGTGTGATGTTTTCTTTGGAAGTCCTCCAGAGTTGCCCTTCCCAGAGAAAGTCCCTGTTAGATTCCTTAGGCTCTACCGAGACTTGTAATCTGGGAACAATCATGCTTGATACCTCCGACTTAAAACCTCATCTTCCTTATCATATCGCTTTTCAGATAGTAGTGGCTTACACCATGAAAACATTTACCCGAAATATTTTTCGTACAGTGGTAGATGAGGGCACCTTGACATGTGTGATGTATTTGGCGTGTTGGAAGGCCATCAGCCAACCCATTTTGTCTTTGTCACCTACTCTACTTACATATTTTGACAGACACTCTTTTTTCCCACATAGGATCATCCCCTCTTTCCCCATGCAGTTAGGAGGTAAAACCATGTGTGTCGAAGTTGAAGTGGTCAATGCGTCTCTCGACTACAATATTTTGTTAGGCAGGAGTTGGACCTACGTTATGCAAGCAATGGTCATGACAGTGTTCTGGGTCTTGTTGTTTCCTCATCAAGGTCGGATTGTGACCATTGATTAGTTATCCTTCTCCCGTCCTGACCCTTCATCGGGAGTCTCCATGGTCCCGATGATTGATAACCCCTAGCCTGGCATCGTCAATGTAGGGATTGGTTTGTGCCCATCATTGATGGGTACTTTCGGTTACCCACCTCCGACCGGCAAAGTCCATTATATGACGGCTACTCCTGACCATCCTCAGGTGGAAATTTTTCAAATCTCGTCGTTTCGCACGACGTACTTTCACGATCCATGGACCCTTCCTTCCCCATACACTACGATGGAAGGGACAGAGCACCATGGCATGGCCATGCCTTTTTCCATGGTAGAAGTTCCATACTCAATCTTTCAATGAGCTTCTGTCGACCCCGATCTGACTCCCGCACAAGAGTTAGATCCAGTGCTCGAGCCTATTTGGGCTCAAGGTTCCCTTGTTGATACAAATTCTTTAGACTTAGTCTTTCCTTCAGACGAAGCAATTATTGAGGCAATGACTAGTCTGGACAGAACCTAGGATGATCTTCATCATAGATCTTACTTCCTCCCAGGGTTAAGACAAATTGAAGCAGGAGAATTTACTCAGACCATGAATGGAGATAAAGATTGTCCTATCAATCCTTTGGCAACAGACGCAATTTACGTTGAAGGAAATATGGAAAAAATCACCGAAATGATACCTATTGACATCTCCAGAACCCCTGGCGTCATGGAGAAAATCTTCGTTTGAGCAGATTCCTCTTCCGAGGAGATTCAAGTCTACACAGATCTATTTAAAAAATTATGCGACGTGTTTGCTTGGTCTTATGAGGAAATGCCAGGCATAGACCCAAGAATTGTTGAACATGAAATCACGACTTATCCTGATGTCAAGCCGGTCCGGTAGAATCTTAGTCCAGTCAATCCTAGGAAAGCAGTAGTTATCAAGGATGAAGTAGAGAAACTACTCAATGCTAGTTTCATCTACCCCATACAATTGACTCAATGGGTGTTCAATCCCATGCTAGTCAATAAAAAATAGGGTACGATTCACGTATGCATTGATTTCCATGATCTGAACAAGGCCTCCCGAAGAGATAATTTCCCCATGCCATTTATTGACCAGATAGTCGATGAATGCGCCAAATGTGAGGCCTTTTCATTCATGGATGGTTTTTTAGGATACAATCAGATACAAATCAAACCCGAAGACCAAAAAAAAACTGCTTTCATTTATCCATGGGGTACATTCACTTATCGTAAGATGCCTTTTGGTCTGAAAAATGTTGGAGCTATGTTTCAGCAGGCCATGTCTTTTGCTTTCCACGACCTCAAACACATAGTCGAGGCTTATCTCAATGATTTAGCATCACGATCTCGCAAGAGAGTTGATCATCTGAAACACCTCCAACTTATCCTTGAACAGTGTCACTACTACCGAATCCGCTTAAATCAAAACAAGTGTAGTTTTTGCATCACATCAGGTCATCTTTTAGGTTTCATTGCTTTGAAAACATGGATCATGGTCGATCCTCTCAAGGTTGAGGCAATAGTTCAATTTCCTCCCCTGTGCACCATACCTCAGCTTCAGAGTCTGCAGGGCAAAGAAAATTTTCTATGGAGTTTCATCGCAAAATATGCCGAGATCACAAAGGGTTTTATGCATTTATTAAATAAGGACGTTTCTTTTCATTGGGATGAAGCCACTCAATTCTCTTTCACAACATTGAAAAGTTCCCTCATATCAACCCATCTGTTTCGGCCACCCAATTATAATAAATATTTCTTATTGTACCTAGCCACTGCAGAGTCAACCATTGGTATGGTCTTAGTTCAAGAGGATGATTTACTCTCAGAGTACATGATTTATTACCTAAGCCAAGGCCTAGTTGGACTGGAACTCAATTATTCCCATATTGAAAAACTTGTATTGGCAGCAGTTCATGTTGTCCAACGGTTCCATCATTATATTTTGTTTCGCAATACCACCGTAATTTCTTTCGTGAATCCATTTCAATACGTATTGACACAATGAGTCATCGGCGGAAATATCAGTATATGGATAAGTATTCTCCAGGAATTCGACTTGGAATTCGTTTCAGCGAAATCCAAAAATTCGATGGTCTTCGTAGAACTCATATCAGAACTTTCGATCGACTCAGGTGATGTTATACCCAACGAGTCACCTATCAAAGGAGACATGTTTTTGTTCACGTCTTCTAACCCCTGGTCTGGAGATGTGCTTGTCTATATCCAGACTTTGAAGTCTCCCACCTCTTTTTCTCATGATGAGCATCACCGTATATGCCATCAGGCTAAGAACTATCTCATACTCGAGGACACATTGTAACATCGAGGTGTAGACTGCATCCTTCATCGATGTCTCACTCATGAAGAAGTGGAAATCGTGCTTAACGATTGCCACACTGGAGCATGTGGTGGTCATTTGTCTGGGTTGGAAACAGCTCAAAAGATTCTATGAGTTGGTTACTTCTGGCCAACATTAATCAAATATTGTGTTGAATCGGTCAAGAAGTGCCACTCGTGTCAGATCTTCTCTCGGAAGATGACGACACACCCCGCTCCCATGTTTCCCGTTATTACCATTGGTCCCTTCACTAAATGGGGGATTTTTTACACTACATGAAACCCCCCTTTAGCAAGGGGGCACCTCTATATCATCGTAGTAGTAGACTACTTCACCAAGTGGGTTGAATCTATGCCAACATTCAAAGATGACAGGGAGACAACAACTCTCTTTTTGTTCAACCAGATAATCGTGCGGTTCGACGTCCCAAGAAAGATTGTCACTGACCATGGCAGTCACTTTTAGAACAAAATGATGATCGAGTTAACATCAAAGCTTGGGTTGAGGCAGGAACATTCTTCACCTTATTACCCCCAAGAGAATGGTCATGTGGAAGCTATAAATAAATCTCTTAAAACCATTCTATAGCGTACGATCAATTCAGCCAAGTCAAATTGGCATTTGATGTTATATTCGGCATTATGGGCTTACCGAACTTCTGTTAAGACTGCAATCAGTTTCTCACCTTTTCAACTCGTTTACAGGCTGGAAGCATTCTTGCCTATAGAATGCCAAATCCCATCATTAAAGTTGGCAGTACAGTTATTGCCAGATACTTCACCACTTGAAGAACGGTTACTATACCTCAAACAACTCAATGAACAACGTTGTGATGCGGCCTTGTCTAATGAGGCTCACTAACAAAAAGTCAATTGTTAGTATGATCAGTCCGTTCATCCTTGGATTTTCTTTGAAGGCGACCTTGTCCTATTCTATGACCAAGATAAGGACTCCATGGGGGTAGGCAAGTTCAAACCCATGTGGTTCGGACCATCATGAAAGAAGTACTATAGAAGGGCGCTTATTGTCTGGTGGACTTTAAGGGAAATTTTTTTATGAAGCCTAGAAATGGGCTCTACCTCAAGAAGTATTACTCATAGGAGGGTCGCCTTGGGTGACATTTTGTAATATATGTATAGTCTTTGTACTATTACTTTTTGGGTTTTTGGTTTTATGGACGTGTCATTTTTTATGTCATATTTTTCACTGTGGCAGATGTCAAGTGAATCAGAGATGTTTGTTGGATTTGTGGATGGTGCTAATCGGCACACTCGAAGGCTTGCCTCCACAACTTGGGTGATTTCCACACCTCAGGTCCAATTTCTATCTTCAGGAGCTATATGTTTAGGTGACACCATAAACAATGTCGCTGAATACAAATCAGTTATCGAGTTACTTCGTGATGCTTTGTCACTTGGTATCTCTCAGCTCCTAGTCTATTTAGACGCTTAGCAGGTTGTGTCTCAGTTAAATGGAGTATACCATTTTCATGATCCTACTCTACACCGACAATTCCTTAGGGTATGTCTCTTAGAACGATGTTTTGATTATATTTCATATTTTCATGTTCCTAGGAGATTAAATCAAGTTATAGATACTCTAGCTAATCAAATATTAGATTGGCATCTTGCACACATGTAAGAAAGACACACACATGAACATGTAAAATACATTTGTAAAGTAGATGTAATCCATAAGACATAAAAAGACATAAAAATCCATATATACTATCAACATATTAGAGTACATGGGTGGATGCAAGCGCCTCAAAAATATGTCCAGTAGAAAGTCACAGGGATTATGCCCTAAAAAATATACAAGTATTTCCCTTGGCATGTAAGTTGTCCAGTCTAACTAAGGACGGGGCCTATTGGCCCTATTATAATGATCAACGACGTTTTCCAAACGCTGAAAAAGCCGGACCCACGTACGTGGTGCCCCCACTACATGAGGTTGCATGGATGGCGGTAGATCCTCGATCTCTGCCATGGGGACTGTGTGAGTAAGTGAGGTAAAGTTTCTCTCTACACATCTCAAAATTCTCTCAGCCTCACCGGCTGGAGGTCACCCTGGTGCTACTGGTCCACTAGCTGCGGCTGTTGTGGCCTCTGATCGAGGACGTTGCCTAGTCCTCGCAAAATCCGCTAGATGCACTAGTCCCACATCTGCACACAAAAAACACATATCTATCAATTACTCTGGCATACAAAAAAATGACATATATAAAAACAACATAAAAATTAAAAAAAAAAAATTGAAAAGAAAACTTATCTAGCTCTCCTCGTACCACTCTGGGAGGTACACCCATGTCTGGGTCCCTAGAAAAGTCAATTCTGGCATAGGGATAGCCCTATATTGTCGGAATCTATCGAGGCCACCAATCGAAAAACTTGTCATCGAAGGCCTCAATAGTCCTCCCTCCCCCCTATCACAGCAACAACACCGCCCATATGTTTACTACTAGAGAAGAGGCTATATGCCCTCGTACTATCTCCCTTGGGCTAAGACTCAGTACTCTCTCAAAGAAGAAAGCAAAAATAATAGTCCCAAACCAAAAGTTCCTTTTCCTCCGAATGCGACACTCTATAAGTTGCCTCTTCATACATTCTAGTAAAGTGGTACTCCAGTCAAAAACTTGTGCATTTAAGCACTGAACCACACAATTCATGTGTGTGTGGGAAGCCTAATGCAAAGTTGCGAATCCTGTAATCCACCCAACAAGAAAAAATATCACTTTTAGTGATAGGTATGAGATCTTGTTTATTATCACCTGAGTTCCCATCTTATTTGTACCAGCTTCACAATGGAGTCCAATCAACTCCACTATATTGTGTGGCCCTGAGGGAAAAGTGTGAAAATTGACTGGTTCCCCTCTCCTCGAGAGGCCACTCAGAAAGTAAATATCCTCACTCGTTGGAGTCAATGACTGTCCCTCAAGCATAAAGGCCTCTACATAAGGATGCCAATAATCAACTAAGGTGTTCAACAGCCTAGGTTGTACCTGCATGAAAGGACACTGGAAGAACTTTAACAAACCACATTACACCAATGTGGCAGTAGCAGAAAGGTCCTCACCGACCAAAAAATCAATATCCTCATGCCCCCTCTCCCTCCAGTGAACATACATCCTGCAATCAACAAGTCCAGGGGGGATTATTCCTTGCACTCTTTAATTTTTTTCTTATCTTAGAGGGTACACACAAGCTGTAATGCACACAGTCACGTGTGCACGTGTGTAGTATTTCCTATGCACACGTGTACGTAGTGCCGACCTTTTTAAAGGTCAGCACCCCCTCCAAAAACAAAATGAAATGCTTAAATGGAGTATGGAATTGCAAAAGGGGTTAGTATGTACTTACTTGGTCCAAACGGAGGCTTGTTCCATCCACTGGGGGTCCCAGAATCAACTCTTTTCACAAAGGGGTCATTTTTGGCTTTTAGTCAATTTCTCAATTTGCAATAGTGATAATGAGTTGCCAGCTTCTATTTATAGACCTTTTTGGCAACTTTTGTCAATTTTTGGACCCCAGTGTCATTTTTTCTAAATTGAACATCATTTAGTATGGTTCAGGAGTTTTCTATGGATTGTTACGATAAGTGTTACTTTGGGTATTTGGAAACTTTTTGGATATTTGGGTCTTTTTAAAGGTCCCTTGGTAAAAAGTCATTTTTCCAACTTGTTGCATTTAAGTTAGGATCTCGCCTCTACTTTCTGCATCTTGTTGTCTTTACCACTACACCATAGGATTGATCCCACCGATTTGCGACATGGAACCATCTTTGCTACTTTAGAAGTGTCGTATTTTAGTGGTAGAGCCTACCTTAACATGGATACCCTAGATAGATCCTGGTTGTTTTTTGGCGTCCATGTTGTCATTAATGACTATAGGCCCGGGAGTCCTTTTTATTTTATCCTGATTACGATTTTGAGACTCATTTGCATGATGCATTATCACTCTTGACCTCACCCTCGGGACTCCCAGAACATAATGGATCTTCTTTTAAGCCCTTTTCAAACCCTCTAAAAATGAAAAGATTGTCGAGCGATCTTGTTGACCTTCATGCTTGCTAAACTGAAATTTGAAGTCACGTTTGTCCGACGGTAGTTTACCCATTTTTCGGTCCGGACGGTCAACTGTAC
This sequence comes from Picea engelmannii, assembly GCA_009831015.1. Classification (NCBI taxonomy): domain Eukaryota; kingdom Viridiplantae; phylum Streptophyta; class Pinopsida; order Pinales; family Pinaceae; genus Picea; species Picea engelmannii. The sequence continues at coordinate 70,662 of ML813489.1, read as the reverse complement.
AAACAAAGGTATACTCTAGGAGCTTCGATTCCCTAGAAGAGTATTCTCAGGTATGATTTTAACCCTTTTTCGGGCTTGAGGGACTAAATTTGCGAAAAAGGAACCCCCACGGAGTCCATAGTTAAGCTCTTTTCAGAATCCCTAAAATTGAAAAGATTGACGAGTGACCTTATTCTTTCACACTCGTTAAATTGTTCCATAAGAACATTCCTAACAGATTCCATAGTTAATCTTTTTTCAGATTCCTTAAAAATGAAAAAATTGTCGAGTGATCTTGTCTTTATCACACTCGTTAAAATGGTTTTAAATAGATGCCTGGTCAGTGCTAATTTACCCCTTTTTCGAACCGACTAGTCTATCTTCGAAAAAGGTACCCCCCTGGAGTCTCCTTTTACACTTTTTCAAACTCTCGAAATATGAAAAATTGTTGAGCTTACCTTCTCTGGGATCGTTAAAATTACATCGAAGGATGTTACCATGGTGTGTATTATTAATCACATTTGCATACCTACGTATTTGGCCTAATGCCAACTCCATGTTTCTCTCAACTAGACCATCTAAAGCATGCCTTATACGCAAGCCCTGTAGCACTTTGCCTCTGCTTCTTGATACCTTTGGCCCCTAGAGGATTTTTCTCGAGTGTCCTTTTCCTGCATATGTCCCTTTGCCCTAAGAATCCATGTGTTCCATGCGATTGGAAGTAGTATGTCTATGACACTTGATCCTCCTTTGTAACGTAGTATTCTTTTATTCTTTTTCAAAGCTTTCCAAAATTATTGAAAAAGACAAAAAAATCAAATATACCCCAAAAAGAGGAATGGAAAAGTATTTTCTTTTTTATTGGCAGCACAATGAGTCGCCCTTGGACAAAGAGCATCCTTTTGTTTGTTTGTCAAGCCCCAGGATTTAATATGACCTTAGGAAGTTGTTCTCACTACATCGAGTTGTGTCCTCCTCCATCTGGGTTTTCTTCCAAACATATGGAGAGTTTGCGATGCCTCCTGCATCGTGAACTTATGTCAAAATATCATGCTGCATGAGTCACATCTTATGTCGTGTTATTTTCCAAGGGAATTTATTACCAATCTTGAGTCGCCCCCCTCTGTAGAATGTCTCTTACCCTCATGCTCGGTCATCGCAAAATCCCAATCAAATCTTTGTTTGAAATCCTTGAAGCCCTCAACCTGATCATCAAAATCCTCTAGTCCGTTCCTGACTAGTCGTCGAATACCTCTGGGTAGTGAATTCGTACACTCATATTACACTCCTACCCAAGTTATGAATATTTTGAAGCTATTTCTCGAGCTCTGAAGGCCTCATCTCTAGCCATTAGGCCTTATTCGCTTCTTTAAGATGGATACTATAAATGTATATCTTTTTGATTTCGAGATGTAGATCCATTGTGTATTTCTCGCGACTACACTTTATATAGTTATATGACATGGATCTATAGTGTATTTTATTGGTAGCCATGATTTTATTTCAAACCGAGCATGGGTATGCCCGCCTCGGTGAGACAATTGTTATTTTGTAGATGGCACCTCCCAAATTATGGTTCCTGGACTCACTTGTTTATTACGTTGGTGAAGATTGATAATGTATTTCGACCATCAGATGCTCTTCTAACCTCACACATTAGGCGACATCTGTTATAACCCTAAATTGCACCAGACATGCTTACCTAGCATCAAGCCATCTCATTTGACTTCTTTGCCAAGCAACTATTGAAAAGTTTCTTAAAAAACACTCTTTTTGAAGGCATATGCACCCTGCTCCACTATTGCACGCGTGTGTACACTGGTTGACCCACTACAGCCTGTGTATACCTAAAAAGCATAAAAAAATGGAAAGTTGCAAATGAAACACACAGTTTTGGGAAATTTAATTAAACCGACTGACTGTCCATAGTCGGTAACTCGACTAATTTCCTAGCCCTTTCTAGCCTATAAAAGAAGGGGTAGGGGTCCCATTTGGAAGGACGAAAATCATAACAAAGAAACTATACCTGATTTAGTATTCCCTTTCCCCCAACTTTTTGCAACCATTGTGTGAAGAGAGTCATATACAGAAGCAGTTGGAGCACAGTTGAAGAGGAGCCTAGGGCCAGATTTGAGGAGCAGTGGTCGATCTCATCATTGTAAGTTTATTCTTGTGAGACTAATAAAAGAAGTACTTTTCCCATCCCGCCATATGAGATTTTCAATATTTAAAGTTGATTATATTTTGATAGAATCTCTAACCCATTAGTTTATAGGTTATATGCATGTGGAGTTCTTTGTTTGTCTTTTATGAATGCAGGTCAGCATTGGGAGGAGAGTTGCAGTCAAAGAGTGACCAAGCGTTAAAGGGATCGACATCAAACACAGAAACTAAGGTACAGTAACCAGATCTCTTTAGCCTTGTATTTGCATATAAGTAATGGGTGTTATGATTGGGATGTTGGTAAAAGGTAGGAGACTTTAGGTCATTTCTGCATGCATGATAAAACCCTTAATAGTCTGTAGGATGGATTTCCCACCCACAACACTAAGGAATCCTCTTTCTCGGATTCATCCTTAGCAGACTGATCTCGTTGATTTTTATTAGGGTTGTTTCTATTCAAAGGAGGTTTGAACCCCTTCCTCCTCTAATCATATTTATACTTCTTCTTATCCTTCCAAGATTTATGCATGGATTCTCTACCCTTTCCTTGCTCATACATGTACTTATCATTCCTCATGATGGTCTCAGTCAATGTCCTGGGCTCATCATATTGAATATTCTCTTTATAAAAGGATGGAAGTCCACTTAAAAACCTTTGTATCTTCACGTTTTCATCTTTGATAAATCCTACATACTTTAACAATCCCAAGAACCTCTTCTCATATTATGTCATGGTCATGTTTCCCAACATTAGCTCAAAGAACTCTTGCATCTTTTGTTCATGGAAGTATTCTGAAAGGTACTCCTTCTGAAAATATTTCTTGAACTACTTCCAAGTGATCCTACTCTCATTAATATTCTCAACTTTATTCAATTGATCCCACCACATAGCAACTTTCCCATGTAAATGGTATGTGGTGATTCTTGCTTCTAGGTTTGAGGAGTAGTTATGCAATTGAAAATACCTCATGATTCCAAGAAGCCATGCTTCAACATCATCTTCCCTTTCTCTTTCACCATCAAAGGATGGTGGCTTAAGCTTCCTCGACTCTCCTTGCAAACTATCCAATTCATGCCTTCTTCTTTGGTGCCTAACATGAGACACTTCTGGACTTCTTATGGAGTCTTCAAATGCATAAAATTTCCTTGCTGAGTAAGGAGGTGAGTAATGTCTATGGGTTTTGTTGGAACTTCTTGAATGAGAAACTCTTCTTTAGTTACCTATTCTTTCATGACATATTTCTTCTTCATCTTGCCTTAAGTCTGATCCATCCCTTGCTTGTCTATGCAACTAATTTAGGCTTTTCATTACTTGAGAATTTATCTGGTTTTAGTCTCTCATCAACCTCTCATTGTCTTCTTTGTAACTATGCACTTCTATTTTCAGGCTTCTCACAATATCTATTAAGGTTTCTTGTTCCCCTCTGCTCCTGTGCCCATTTGATTATGTCTCTATATTACCAACACTAATAATTTGACCTTTGGATTCTATATCATGACTGAAGGCTCCCTCTCCTTCCCCCATTTCTTGAATATGCATTCTTATCTTGAACTGATATGGTTATACTCCCTAATTCTTCAAAATGTGAAAGCAACCATTTTGTCAAAATTATGCATAATATAAAAAAAATGCCAAACAATACTACATGTCCTTTTTTTGCTCAATTCATGAAGAAATATATCAGCATTCTCCAATTTATAACAATTCAATGTTATTCTCCTCTAATTTATATTTCTAATGACTATTCCCATGCCCCAATCCAATCTATGAGTTGAAAGTTATGGCTTCCTAAAAAAAGCCACTTTCACCCTTTTCATGCAAACAAGATCTTGTAGCGGCAATGGAATGGTTGTGTGCCAACTTTGTCAAAGTATTCCACAGGCTCTTTAAATTGGTACATAATTTGTATTATGCACAGGTGCTTCCTTCAATCCACTTTCCTTCTGACTGCGGGATCAAAACCATGGGCTTATCCACTCTTAGCAATGATCAATGGTGGATTGCACCATTGATCGAGATCAAGATAAGATCCAATGACGAAGATCCATAACACAAATTGAAATTTCTCGATCAATAATTTTCTAGAGGTTACACGCTTTAGATCTATACCATCAATCGATTTGGTGACTTGTCATCCTAGGATTAACGTGCACGGTGGAAAATATGATAACATGCCACCATGTTGAGATGCACGGACCCTTGGTCTCAACGGTTTATTAAAACAAAACCATCATATCATCCTTTTCATTGGGTGACTATTTGGGCCTTTGATCAACCCCTTTACCTTATCATGAGACCGGTGTTGAGACCAGGTCCTCCAAAATTTGACATTCTTGCATTATTTTGAAGTAATACTTCCCGAATTATACTTCACTAAAGTACTTATATTATCTCCACTAGTAGGTCAGATGGTTGAGATTTAATCTCTCGTTGACTAGATGATCCCGACCCATCTGGAGGCTTCAACAAAATCAATGATCTCAGGTTAATCAGGTGTTGAGATGAACAATCCTTATTTATTTTGGGACTTCGACACTCTGGGATATTACAACTCTCAAGTTGCTCAACTCCCCCGGAGTTATACCTGCCGAAGTGGTCATAAAGTGACAATGACCACTTATCGTCGGTTAACACCCCCACTTACGCTATCCTTCCACTAGCTTAATCCAACGGCTATGAATAAATAAAGTTTTGAATAGATAATAACCTTTCAAAATGAAATATAACCTTTTCCTTCAAATTTGATTCATACCATAGGTTTAAAAGTCTAAGATTGTCTATTTTTTATATTCAAAATTCAAAGATAACATTTTCTTACAATTATAATACATGTTTATTAATGAGAGTAAGAGAAGTTAATCCCCACTTAGTGTGAGACAATTGAGGTTATATGTTTTTATGCTTATATTCCAAGATTAAGTAGTGTGTACCTAATCCTTTTAAAAGTTAATAGAACTGTAACATCCCGCTCTGGCACACTGAGAAAACTTATTTTTGAGGACACTTGCTCACAAGTGATCTGGACTTTTGTGATGTTAAACCATTTATACTTGATTATGATGCGATTGACAGACGACATGATGTTTTACTAGTTTTGATTGACACAGGTTTTGCTGACACTGTTTCATTGAGTGTGCAGGGTTTCGGACCTTGATGATGCAGAGGCATTGGTGGAACCCCCTTGGAATCTGGATTGAGTCAGGGAGTGTGCTATTTGGGTTGATGTATTTACTATGATATTTTATTTTGATTTGATGATGTGATGTTGACATTTCTGACATGATTGTTGATGATGCAGGCTGACGATAGCTTGCCGACCAGACTCACATATGGAGTAAGGGGGCCACACACAAGTTCCAGAGAGGTTGAGGGAGAGGGGTGGACAGCAGCCCTGCCACCGCCTACTAGCACTCTTGCCATGGCTCGAATTGTAGGTTAACGATTACCTAGTTCGAGAGGATCCACGATGTCGTGAGGGCAGACTGCGACAATCGCTCACGATGATTCTAAGGGGCGCACAATACGGCGGGGGCCTTATTCCTTAGAACCCTTAGTCTCCCACAAGTTCACTTGGTGGAGTGTTGACTCCAGGGGTTATAGATGTCTACCAATCAGTCCAGTTGGTGAGAGGCACCCTTGGAGCATGTGGTGAATCCTTAAGGGCACATCGCACAAAAGAAATTCAAGAGGCTAGTGGCACCCTTGGAGCACGTGGTGCATCCTGAAGGGCACATCGCACAAAAGAAATTCAAGAGGCGAGTGGCACCCTTGGAGAACGTGGTGCATCCTAAAGGGCACGTCGCACAAAAGAAACTCAAGAGGTGAGTGGCACCCTTGGAGCATGTGGTGCGTCCTGAAGGGCACGTCGCAATAATGTGGATGAAGGAATCATCCTAACTAGCCCTAAGACATCGACACCTTAATAAATCCTTAAACAATTCCCCTAACCAGGCGTCGCCAGTTCAGACTTTGAGCCCTATGTCAAAAAAAAAAACATAATTCAAGACTATACATTAAATATTCATTACCCCTATGATTTGCACCCTCCACCTAATCCAAGGAGTTTCTTTCCTTAATTAAATACATAAAACAATTCCTCCTTTAATTGAATTCATAAAGTAATTCCTTTCGAAATTTCATACATAAGGCCATTCCTCATTCCCAGTAATAAGCTTGATAATTTATCTTTTTAGTGAAGGTACTACTTCGCCCTAACATAACAATCAAAACTTAACCATCTCCTAATAACAATGCCATTATATTCTAGCTCACCATATCTCCGCCATTCAAATAACATCAGAATTTCATTTCCTACTAGCTAGCACTAACAATACAGGTGCTAATAATAAAATTAAACAAAAAAAAACCCACTTAAGCTAATTTGAGTCTTCATAAAGTGTGTAGGGTAAAATAAAGAGATTAAGAAATTAATTCAAATAGGTGGTGGTAAATTTGAAAAGAAGAATGTAATTAGTTAACTAATGGGAGTTTAAAAGAAAAAAAAAAT
>ML813489.1:44028-63782 GCA_009831015.1 Picea engelmannii | reverse complement strand
AGATGCTTAGCGCATTTACCTTTTGAGTTTTTAAAAATAAAAATAAAAAATAAAAGAAAATAAAGGGGGGGGGACTTAAAAGAATTATGATTTAGGGTTTTTGATTAAAAACTTAAAAACAAAATGTGATTTAGGTCAAGAGGAGGAGCTATGAGGTATTGTTATGCTGCCGAAATGGGAAACTGGACTGATTTGCTTATGAGGAGTTGGGATTTTCTCAGCTGGATTAGAGTGGTAGCTCGGCCATGGAGGTGAGCTGGGAAGCTAGGTATACTATCTGGACTGTGTGTGGCCCCTTTGCGGCTCGGGGGGCTAAGGGGGAAGCAGAGTACCCCTAGAGTTTGGTTGGGAGGTACCGGTGTAGTCGCTACAGTCGGCGAGTGGGAGCGGCAAGGAGCATGAGGACTTCATAAGAGGTAGGCGATAAGGAAAAAGGTACGCTTGATGTTTGGTAGAGTAGGATGCTCGGATTTTGGTGTTTTCACATTTTAATTATTGCTGTAAATTTTTCAGTCATTGACAATCGCTGATGTAGTTGTAAGGTCTGGTAGAATATGCATGGACGTGTTGTTATTTTAATAGTTACCGCGTTGAGTTTCACCTCTGTTATTTATGCAGAAACTGAGTTGCAATGGCCTTGTAGTGGTAGGTGAAATAACATAATTTCAGCCAAAACATTTTTACCGTGTTATGTGAAAAAACCGAGGATCTCTGACCTTACCCTACCTCCGACCGACAACTCTCTAGATCCTTAATGTTCAGCTAGCAGCTTTGCCGCTTTTACAATATGAACCCCCATAGATAAACAACGATTCCATTTTTTATTTGGACATCAGTCCGAATTTTGATTTACCCCTGCATTGGAGAGGTGGACGCCAGTGGTGATGCCCCACGATTTCATTCACGCTATCTATATTTTTTTGGAGTTAAGTCCCCTGGCAGATTGATGGAGGATACTCCCTTTTTTTTGGTCAATCACATAAAATCTAGGGTTCCTTATTCTTCCTGGTGAATCTGAGAAGGATACCCATGCACTCAACCAAATCTCTCGGCGTTTCTGTCTTATTACGGCAAATCCATGTGTTGATCGCTCAGAAAAACAACTCTGCGTTTTATTGAGACCGCTCACACCGTGGAACCCCATGATCTCTGCATTTGGTGGTTCTCTTTATCGTTTCTTTTGCTTCAAGGATGAATTGATCTTGAACCCCGACCAGGCATTCGTAGTTCTCTCTTCTGTTAACAACAGATCCCTTTTCCTTTAGACTGCGACTCGTCATGGGTAGTAAGCGTTGGCACCTGCTGATTTTGGGGGTAAACCTTCTGTCTGCACGTGCTTCATGGCCCCACGCATTTTCCTGGGGTGTCTCCCCTATGGAAGGGTTTCCATTACCTCCCTCTCTGATACATGCACTGCGTGGCGAAGTTGCCAGCGCTCAGCCATGGGCGTATCCATATCTGGCATACCCGCATCCAGTTAACCGTTTCCTACACCACTCCCACCGGGATTCTGACACCTGTGCTATCAGAGCTATAAATGTTCCCCAAATTGTCGGCTGCTCATCCTTACCGTAATGAATGTTAAGGAAGCGAAGGACGCATATCTTCACCCCTGCAAAAGAAGGTAAACAAAACAAACCACTTCCTGGGCGTGATCTTTCCTTACCTGGCACGCGTCCCCAGCCTTCTCCCCGCTAATGTTCTTCCCTTTTAAGTTTTATTGGATTTTATTTCATAATCAAATTCTGAACTATTGCCGATACTCTCGTTATTGTTCGAATAAGCCCTTAGAAGTTTTAAAAGGAAACTAGTTTCTTTTATATATAAAAATGTATTCTTGGTAAAAAGAAAATCTTGATTACTCATCTAGTGGAAGGAAATTTCCTGTTAGCTAGTCTCTTTTAAAATTAAAACATAAGTTAGATGGATTGACTTATTTAATTAGGTAGTGGAACGCATCATTCCCAAGAGATAACATAGAACAAATTTTAATATTATTCTAATGCATTCTTATGGCCTTCTGATTTAATGTTATTGTTAGCTGATGGTACTAAAATGGTAAATTCATACTAAGGGATATCATAATAGGATAGGAAGGTGGGACTGTATCTTCACTATATCATTTGGTCTTGCAATTTGGAAAGGTAGAATGTTATGGCCATAAATAAAATAAGAATATAATGATCAGCATTGGTGACCAGAAGTTTAATTTTATTGTTACTTCAAATGTAATTCATGAGATTATAAAGATAAGGGACAATGTCAATCATTTGTAATGCTTTTGAAATTTTACTATATGATATGGTCTTGCAATTTGGAAAGGTAGAATGTTATGGCCATAAATAAAATAAGAATATAATGATCAGCGTTGGTGACCAGATGTTTAATTTTATTGTTACTTCAAATGTAATTCATGAGATTATAAAGATAAGGGACAATGTCAATCATTTGTAATGCTTTTGAAATTTTACTATATTACATGGTCTTGCAATTTGGAAAGGTAKAATGTTATGGCCATAAATRAAATAAGAATATAATGGTTTGTGTTGGTGACCTGATAATTAATTCTATTGTTGATTCAAATGCAAGATAGGGGATTATAAGGATAAAGGGACATTGTTAATTGTGTGCAATATGGTTGTAGAGTAAATGTATTAATAAGGTTGATCATTATAAGGTCGTTTTAATTTTCAACCTAAGAGGGTAAGGCCCTTAAGCTAAGAGAAATAAATCCTTGTGATTTAGATTTAGAATTTAATCATGGGTGCTCATTTTATGGTTGGGTTGATGACTCTTCGACTAGCGGATTTCAACGAAGTAAATGATCTCTACTTGTTGCCAATTGAGTCGTAGGTTTTGCTGAGTTGAAACTAATGGTTGGTTATTGTTAGGACCTTATGACTTGCGTCTTCCATAGAGGTCGTGGTTGTCCGTTGTTTTGTTGCACTTGGTAGGCTTGCATTGTTAGGACTGCTGTGTAGGGAGGGTTGTAGACACCTCCTTGTAGCCCTTGTAAAAAGACTGTATGTGTGATTATTCTTGTGTAAGGAATCATGTGTTGTATCAAGAGTCTCGGGCCCTTTAAAGGCAGGGTTTCCACTCTTGCGACACACCTGACGGGGTTACTAGTTTCTGCCTGAGCAGACGGCCAGGAGCCTATCTGACCTTCTCTCTCTCCGGAGCCAATAACTAAGATTAAATGCCCTACTTTCCTGTGCAGAAATAGTACAATCCACTTCTATGGATTCTTCCTTATGTTCGTACCGTGCATAACCCAGTGATCGTTTTTGCTTGCAGTTGTCGGCTGTGCACCTTAAGCCTTCTGGTTGTGTTCTTCGTGGTTGCGTCTTGTCGGTCGTCGGGTGGTGACATAGAGTCAAGTATGTATGTTCCTTTTACACACACGCACACATCTCAAACAAAAAAAAAAATTGCACCTGTTAAGGAGTTGTTGTTGTAACGAGGAGGTTCGTTACATATGGTATCAGAGTCGATTCGACCCGCGACTTCGGATTCGCTACATATTTCGTTGACATGATTAGATTGACTATACTGTTGCTGATCGAGTTGATTCTTTGCGTACAGGTAATCATGGTTAGAGGATGTTGCGTAGGCAGACGACAGGGTGCTAGGGGAGGTGGCGTGATGCCTCCAGCGGCATCCATGCCTAAGGGGTCTAACCCCTAGGGAGGCGAGCAGGTTCTCAGACAGGAGAAGATAGCTGTTGGTGATGTTGTTGAGATGATGAGATCTTTTCAGCGCATGTCCGAGGCACTGATCAGCAGATTGGACCGAGACGAGGCCAGGGCATCGGCACCCCCCTGAGGTTCCACCGCGCGCACTGACCATTACAGGTAGCATTCACTGTGAACTCGAGAAGGTAAAATTTCACGAGTTCTTTGGTGCCCCGGACGGTGCAGCCGCTGAGGCATGGTTAGAGAATATGGCGATGTGCTTCGCACTTCGCGATTTTACCTCCAACATGAAGGTCTGCATGGAAGTCTTTCAACTAAAGGGGAGCGCTCTTCTATGGTGGAAGATGCTCCTGCCACAGCTGAACATGGCCGTTGAAGACCTGTCATGGGAACTGTTTGAGGAACGATTCCGAGAGAGGTACCTTTCAGAGGAATTCATTGAGCGTCAACTCAATGAGTTCAACGCCTTATGACAGAGAGGTCGTACGGTGCCCGAGTACGAGGCGCGTTTCATGGAGCTGCTCTGGTTTGCTCTGCATCTTAACATTGAGAAGCTCAAGGTCAACCGGTTCATGTTTGTCCTTAACGACAACCTGCGTGCAAAGGTTAGGATCTTGATGCCTCAAACCTTGCACGACGCTGTCAAAAAGGCCCTCATAGTAGAGGAGGAGCTTATCAGTGGGGGTCAGACCAGGACTCCAGCGAGACCCACAGGGCAGGGTTCATTTGGTATGCCACAACATGGGACACCAGCGAGACATGCGCCGGGATATCGTGGCTTCCAGAGGGGATCCACTTTTGCTACACCCCGACGACCACCGCCTCAGCAGCGAACACCTTATCGAGGACCACAACACCAACAACAGCATCACCTACAGCAGCAGCAGTTTAGGCCTGTTCAGCAGAACAGACCAGGGTTTCAGGCCGGTGGGCAGTCATTCTCTACTTCGGGTACCAGGACTACTGGGTCGAAGAAGGGGTGTTGGACTTGTGGGGAGCCACACTACCAGCGCGACTGTCCTGTGGAGAGGGCCAGAGTGTCCGGATCAACCGGACTCGCTACCGTGGGAGATGTGGGCAAGGCCCATCGGATACATGCAGTGGTGAATAACCACCATGTAGAGCACCAGTTGACGGTTCTCGAGACGACAGGTACTGTCGCTGACCAGACCCTTAGTATTTTGATAGACCCAGGAGCTACTGAGAGTTTCATTTCTGGTGCAGCACTAAAAAGGATTAAGGTAAAGGCAGTCGAACAGGATGACTTTAGCTTCGTGGAGATGGCTTCAGGAGCCAAACAGAAGGTGGGAGGAAATGTTACGGGTTGTGCCCTTAACCTGGGAGAGTTTGTCACGAGGGTCAAATTGTACGTAACGATCTTAGGATCTTATGACATCAAGATCGGTATGGATTGGTTGGAAACGCATGAGGTGATACTCAACTATAAGACAAAATGGTTGAGCTTGGTTGATGATGAAGGACAGAGACGTGTTATTGTAGGATGGAACCAGGGAGTTTCCCTGTGGTTCGTCTCTTCCTTATAGTTACGAAAAAGTATGCACAACGGGTGCAAACTTTATGCGATCCTCGCGCCAATGGAGAAGGGAGTAGCAGAAGGTCTAGAACACCTTCCGGTGGTGAAGGAGTTTGCGAACGTATTTCCAGAGGAGTTGCTTGGGATGCCACCGGAAAGGGAGCTGGAGTTTACCATAGACCTGAAACCAGGGACCGAACCGATAGCAAGAACGCCTTATCGGATGTCGACCCTGGAGTTGCAAGAGTTGAAAATGCAACTGAAGGAGTTGTTGGACCTAGGACTGATATGTCCTAGTGTGTCACCGTGGGGTGCACCAGTTATTTTCATACGAAAGAAGGACGGATCATGGAAGATTTACATTGACTACCATCAACTGAACAAGGCTACAATCAAGAATCAGTATCCCTTACCAAGAATTGATGATTTGTTCGATCAAATGAAGGGTGCGACGGTGTTCTGCAAAATCGATTTTCGATCAGGGTATCACTAGTACGGATCAGGCAGGATGATGTCCCTAAGACTGCCTTAAGAACGAGATTTGGACATTATGAGTTTATTGTTCTTCCATTTGGACTGACAAACGCCCCAGGGGTATTCATGAGTTTGATGAATGGGGTGTTCCGCGAGTACTTGGACAAGTTCGTCCAAGTATTCATTGACGATATTTTGATCTACTCTCGGACGACAGAGGAGCATGACAAGCACTTGCGCTTGGTACTACAATGTTTACAAGAACACAAATTGTATGGGAAGTTGTCCAAATGCTCTTTTTATCAATCGAGGATTCACTACTTAGGGCATGTCATCTCCGGCGAAGGTATCGTCATGGATCCAGCCAAGGTTGAGGCTATTATGGAATGGCCTACGCCGACGAATGTCACAGAAGTGCGTAGTTTTATGGGATTAGCAGGATACTATCGACGGTTTGTCGAGGGTTTTTCGAAGATAGCAAATCCGATCACAGAATTGCAAAAGAAAAACAAGAAGATTGTTTGGACAGAGAAATGCGTGGAAGCATTTCGGAGGCTTAAAGAGTTGTTGACAACCGCGCCGATACTAAAGGTCCCTGACATGGAAGCAGACTTCTTGGTATGCACTGACGCATCAAAGGAAGGATTAGGCGGAGTCTTGATGCAAGACAGACGAGTGATTGCTTACATTTCGAGGAAACTGAGAAGGCATGAGGAGAACTACGCTACGCACGATTTGGAGTTGTTAGCCATCGTTTATGCCTTGAAGGTTTGGAGACAATACCTTGTTGGACGAAAATTTGAATTAAAGACTGATCATTGTGGGTTGCAACACATTTTCATGCAAAGAGACCTGAATGCGTGACAACGACATTGGTCGGAATTGCTTAGTCAGTACGACTTCGAGATTACTTACATAAAGGGAACAGTGAACCAACTGGCGGATGCTTTGAGTCAGAGGCCACGCATCTTTTCGGTGTTACCTCTTCAGACAATTCTTCATGAGAAGATTCTAACTTTACAGCGTGATGATGACTGGTACAAAGAAGTCGAGGATTTTATCGGACAAAACACAATGATGGTACCACAATATGAGGGATATTCATTTGATAGCAATGGTTTAATGAGGTTTAGAAGTCGGATTTACGTACCGCCAAACAACGAGTTGAGTATGTTGATCCTGAGTGAGGCCCATAGAGCAATTTACATGGCTCACCCAGGAGTCACGAAGATGAGGGCATACCTTAAACCCTTATTCTTCTGGAAGGGAATGAAGGCTGACATAGGCAACTAGGTGGCCAGATCTCTAGAGTGTCAGCAGGTAAAGGCTGAACACAGACCCCTGGCAGGATTACTTCAACCACATGCCATTCTGGAATCGAAATGGGAAGTTATTTTGATGGATTTTATCGTTGGATTTCCACTAATGGCAACGAGACACGACTCTATTTTTGTGGTAGTAGACACTCTGACGAAGAGTGCTCACTTTATTCCGGTGCATACGATATATCAGGCACCTGACATAGCAAGAGTTTTCATTAGTGAGATTGTGAGGCTGCATGGCGTGCCTAAGAGGATTATATCCGATCGAGGATCGATGTTTACTGGATGATTTTGGACGAGTTCCCAAGAGGCATTGGGAACCCAACTTAATTTTAGTACTGTGTATCACCCAGATACTGACGGGAAGACCGAACGACTAAACCAAACCTTTGAAGACATCTTGCGCATGTACGTGATGGACCAACAAAAGCGTTGGGAGGAATTCTTGTCTCTAGTAGAGTTCACTTACCACAACAATTAGCAAGGCACCATAAAGATGGCGCCTTTGAGTTTCTTGATCGGCGACCATGTCGGACGCCCTTGAGTTGGATCGGCTTGAGGATAGGGTCCTAGTGGGGCCAGAAGCGATCCAAGAAATGGAAGAGAAAATGCAAACCATAAGACAAAGGATTAAAGAAGCGCAGGATCGACAGAAGAGTTATGCCAATGCGCACCAAGTCGATCGTAGTTACGAGGTTGGCGACCGAGTCTTCTTGCGGGTTAAACCGCATAAGAGTTCGATCAAGTTTGGAAAGGGAGCTAAACTCTCTCCTAGGTTCGTGGGACCTTTCGAGATTGTGGAGAGAAAGGGGGCCCGTGGCCTATCGACTAGCCTTGCCTGATTCTTTGAGGCGTATGTACGATGTTTTTCACGTATCAGTTTTGAGACATTATATTAGTGATCCTACACATGTGATTGACCTGAGTTCCTTGCAGGCATGGGAAGAGGGAGTGCTCATGGCTGAGCCGATCCGCATCTTAGATCATAACGTTCGATAGTTATGACGTCGAACGGTAGATCAGGTCAAGGTTCAGTGGGACAGTTAGAGTCTGCACTCAGCGACCTAGGAGGACGCATATGATATGCGCCAGTAGTTTCCATTTTTGTTTGATAGATAGACTTATGATACTATGGTGCTTATTATACTATGGTACTTTTATTTCGGCATTATACTGAGAAACTTCGAGACGAATTTTGGACCAACAGGGGTGTATGTAACATCCCGCTCTGGCGCACTGAGAAAACTTATTTTTGAGGACACTTGCTCGCAAGTGATCTGGACTTTTGTGATGTTAAACCATTTATACTTGATTATGATACGATTGACAGACGACATGATGTTTTACTAGTTTTGATTGACACAGGTGTTGCTGACTCTGTTTCATTGAGTGTGCAGGGTTTCGGACCTTGAGGATGCAGAAGCATCGGTGGAACCCCCTTCGACTCCAGATTGAGTCAGGGAGTGTTCTATTTGGGTTGATGTATTTACTGTGATATTTTATTTTGATTCGATGATGTGATGTTGATATTTTTGACATGATTCTTGATGATGCAGGCAATTGATAGCTTGCTGACCAGACTCGCATATGGAGTAAAGGGTCCACACATGATTTCCAGAGAGTTTGAGGAAGAGGGGTGGACAACAGCCCTACCACCGCCTACTAGAACTCCTGTCGTGGATCGAACTGTAGGTTAACGATTACCTAGTTCGAGAGGATCCACGATGCCGTGAGGGCAGACTGCGACAGTCGCTCACAATGATTCTAAGGGGTGCGCAATAAGGCAGGGGCCTTATTCCGTAGAACCCTTAGTCTCCCACAAGTTCACCTGGCGGAGTGTTGACTCCAGGGGTTATAGATGTTTACCAATCAGTCCAGTTGGCGAGTGGCACCCTTGGAGCACGTGGTGCATCCTGAAGGGCACGTCGCACAAAAGAAATTCAAGAGGCGAGTGGCACCCTTGGAGCACATGGTGCATCCTGAAGGGCACGTCGCACAAAAGAAATTCAAGAGGCAAGTGGCACCCTTGGAGCACGTGGTGCATCCTGAAGGGCACGTCGCACAAAAGAAACTCAAGAGGCAAGTGGCACCCTTGGAGCACATGGTGCGTCCTGAAGGGCATGTCACAATAATGTCGATGAAGGAATCATCCTAGCTAGCCCTAGTACATCGACACCTTAATAAATCCTTAAACAATTCCCCTAACCAGGTGTCGTCAGTTCAGACTTTGAACCCTATGTAAAAAAAAAAAACATAATTCAAGACTATACATTAAATATTCATTACCCCTATGATTTTCACCCTCCACCTAATCCGAGGAGTTTCTTTCCTTAATTAAATACATAAATAATTTCATACATAAGGTCATTCCTCATTCCCAGTAATAAGCTTGATAATTTATCTTTTTAGTGAAGGTACTACTTCGCCCTAACATAACAATCAAAACTTAACCATCTCCTAATAACAATGCCATTATATTCTAGCTCACCATAGCTCTGCCATTCAAATAACATCAAAATTTCATTTCCTACTAGCTAGCACTAACAATACAGGTGCTAATAATAAAATTAAACAAAAAAAAACCCACTTAAGCTAATGTGAGTCTTCATAAAGTGTGTAGGGTAAAATAAAGAGATTAAGAAATTAATTCAAATAGGTGGGGGTAAATTTGAAAAGAAGAATGTAATTAGTTAACTAATGGGAATTTAAAAGAAAAAAAAAATAAAAAAATAAAAAAATAAATATATATATATATATATATATAGATAGATATGAATTTAAAAATATAAGGAAAAGATGCTTAGCGCATTTACCTTTTGAGTTTTTAAAAATAAAAATAAAAAATAAAAAAAAATAAAGGGGGGGAAAACTTAAAAGAATTATGATTTAGGGTTTTTGATTAAAAACTTAAAAACAAAATGTGATTTAGGTCAAGAGGAGGAGCTATGAGGTATTGTTATGCTGCCGAAATGGGAAACTGGACTGGATTGCTTGTGAGGAGTTGGGATTTTCTCAGTTGAATTAGAGTGGTAGCTCGGCCGTGGAGGCGAGCTGGGAAGCTAGGTATACTATATGGACTGTGTGTGGCCCCTTTACGGCTCGGGGGGCTAAGGGGGAAGCAGAGTACCCCTAGCATTTGGTTGGGAGGTATCGGTGTAGTCGCTACGGTCGACGAGCGGGAGCGGCAAGGAGCATGAGGACTTCATAAGAGGCAGGCGATAAGGAAAAAGGTACGCTTGATGTTTGGTAGAGTAGGATGCTCAGATTTTGGTTTTTTCGCATTTAAATTATTACTGTAAATTTTTTAGTCATTGATAATCGTTGATGTAGTTGTAAGGTCTGGTAGAATATGCATGGACGTGTTGTTATTTTAATAGTTACCGCGTTGACTTTCACCTCTGTTATTTACGCAGAAAATGAGTTGCAATGGCCTTGTAGTGGTTGGTGAAATAACGTAATTTCAGCCAAAACATTTTTACCATGTTATGTGAAAAAGCCAAGAATCTCCAACCTTACCCTACCTCCAACCGATAGCTCTCCAGATCCTTAATGTTCAGCTAGCTGCTTTGCCTCTTTTACAATATGAACCCCCATAGATGAACAACGATTGCATTTTTTATTTGGACATCAGTCCGGATTTTGATTTACCCCTCCGTTGGAGAGGTGGACGCCAGTGGTGATGCCCCACGATTTCATTCACGCTATCTATATTTTTTTTGGAGTTAAGTCCCTTGGCGGATTGATGGAGGATACTCCCTTTTTTTTGGTCAATCACATAAACTCTAGGGTTCCTTATTCTTCCTAGCGAATCTGAGAAGGATACCCACGCGCTCAACCAAATCTCTCGGCGTTTCTGTCTTATTACTGCAAATCCGTGTGTTGATCACTCAGAAAAACAACTCTGTGTTTTATTGAGACCGCTCACACCGCGGAACCCCATAATCTCTGCGTTTGGTCGTTCTCTTTATCATTACTTTTTCTTCAAGGACGAATTGATCTAGAATCCTGACCAGGCATTCGTAGTTCTCTCTTCTGTTAACAATAGATCCCTTTTCCTTTACACTGTGACTCGTCGTGGGTAGTACGCGTTGGAACCTGCTGATTTTGGGGGTAAACCTTCTATCTTCACGTGCTTCATGGCCCTGCGCATGTTCCTGGGGGGTCTCCCCTCTGGAAGGGTTGCCATTACCTCCCTCTCTGATACATGCGCTGTGTGGCGAAGTTGCCAGCGCTCAGCCACAGGCGTATCCATATCTGGCATCTCCGCATCTAGTTAATTGTTTCCTACACCACTCCCACCGGGATTCTGACACTTGTGTTGTCAGAGCTATGACTGTTCCCCAAATTGTTAGCTTCTCATCCTTACCATAATGAATGTTAAGGAAGCGAAGGATGTGTATCTTCACCCCTGCAAAAGAAGGTAAACAAAACAAACCACTGCCTGGGCGTGATCTTTCCTTACCTGGCATGCGTCCCCAGACTTCTCCCCGCTAATGTTCTTCCCTTTTAAGTTTTATTGGATTTTATTCTATAATCAAATTCTGAACTATTGCCGATACTCTGGTTATTGTTCTAATTAAATTTTGGAGTAATGCCGAGATTTCTGAACGTGATTGCATAATTAAATTTCTGGTTCATAACCGAAGTTTGAATTTAAAGTGGATCAGGATTAATTTTAATTTAAGTGGTTAATGAGGGATGACTCGCCCCAATCAGAATTGTTAAGACAGTGCAATGGTTACGGTGGTTATAAGTTTGAATGCGCCCTTAGAAGTTTTAAAAGGTAGCTAGTTTCTTTTATATATATAAAAGGTATTCTTGGTAAAAAGAAAATCTTGATTACTCATCTAGTGGAAGGAAATTTCCTGTTAGCTAGTCTCTTTTAAAATTAAAACATAAGTTAGATGGATTGACTTATTTAATTAGGTAGTGGAACGCATCATTCCCAAGAGAAAACATAGAACAAATTTTAATATTATTCTAATGCATTGTTATGGCCTTCTGATTTAATGTTATTGTTAGTTTATGGTACTAAAATGGTAAATTCATACTAAGGGATATCATAATAGGATAGGAAGGTGGGACTGTATCTTCACTATATCATTTGGTCTTGCAATTTGGAAAGGTAGAATGTTATGGCCATAAATAAAATAAGAATATAATGATCAGCGTTGGTGACCAGATGTTTAATTTTATTGTTACTTCAAATGTAATTCATGAGATTATAAAGATAAGGGACAATGTCAATCATTTGTAATGCTTTTGAAATTTTACTATATTATATGGTCTTGCAATTTGGAAAGGTAGAATGTTATGGCCATAAATAAAATAAGAATATAATGATTAGCGTTGGTGACCAGATGTTTAATTTTATTGTTACTTCAAATGTAATTCATGAGATTATAAAGATAAGGGACAATGTCAATCATTTGTAATGCTGTTGAAATTTTACTATATTACATGGTCTTGCAATTTGGAAAGGTAGAATGTTATGGCCATAAATAAAATAAGAATATAATGGTTTGTGTTGGTGACCTGATAATTAATTCTATTGTTGATTCAAATGCAAGATAGGGGATTCTAAGGATAAAGGGACATTGTTAATTGTGTGCAATATGGTTGTAGAGTAAATGTATTAATAAGGTTGATCATTATAAGGTCGTTTTAATTTTCAACCTAAGAGGGTAAGGCCCTTAAGCTAAGAGCAATAAATCCTTATGATTTAGATTTAGAATTTAATCATGGGCACTCATTTTATGGTTGGGTTGATGACTCTTCGACTAGCAGATTTCAACGAAGTAAATGATCTCTACTTGTTTCCAATTGAGTCGTAGGTTTTAATGAGTTGAAACTAATGGTTGGTTATTGTTAGGACCTTCTGACTTGCATCTTCCATAGAGGTCGTGGTTGTCCGTTGTTTTGTTGTACTTAGTAGGCTTGCATTGTTGGGACTGTTGTGTAGGGAGGGTTGTAGACACCTCCTTGTAGCCCTTGTAAAAAGACTGTATGTGTGATTATTCTTGTGTAAGGAATCCTGTGCCGTATCAAGAGTCTCAGGCCCTTTAAAGGTAGGGTTTCCACTCTTGCGACACACCTGACGGGGTTACTAGTTTCTGCCTGAGCAGACAGCCAGGAGCCTATCTGACCTTCTCTCTCTCCGGAGCCGAGAACTAATATTAAACGCCCTGCTTTCCTGTGCATAAATAGTACAATCCACTTCTATGGATTCTTCCTTGTGTTCGTACCCTGCATAACCCAGTGATCATTTTTTCTTGCAGTCATCGGCTGTGCACCTTAAGCCTTCTGGTTGTGTTCTTCGTGGCTGCATCTTGTCAGTCATCGGGTGGTGACGTAGAGTCAAGTATGTATGTTCCTTTTACAGGCACGCACACATCTCAAACAAAAAAAAAATTGCACCCATTAAGGAGTTGTTGTCGTAACGAGGAGGTTCATTACATATGGTATCAGAGCCGGTTCGACCCACAACTTGGGATTCTCTACGGCTTTCATTGACATGATTAGATTGACTATATTGTTGTTGATCGAGTTGATTGTGTACGTACAGGTAATCATGGTTAGAGGACACCGCGGATGCAGACGACGCGGTGTTAGTGGAGGAGGCGTGACGCCTCCAGCAGCATCCACGCATGAGGGGTCTAACCCCCAGGGAGGCGAGCAGGTTCTCGGACAGGAGAAGATAGCCATTGGCGATGTTGTTGAGATGATGAGATATTTTCAGCGCATGTTCGAGGCACTGATCAGCATATTGGACCGAGAGGAGGCCAAGGCATTGGCACCCCCCTGAGGTTCCTCCGCACGCACCGACCGTTACAGGTAGCATTCACCGTGAACTCGAGAAGGTAAAATTTCACGAGTTCTTTGGTGCCCCGGACGGCTCAGCCGCTGAGGCATGGTTGAAGAATATGGCAATGTGCTTCTCCCTTCACGATTTTACCTCCAACATGAAGGTCCGCATGGCGGTCTTTCAACTAAAGGGGAGCGCTCTTCTATGGTGAAAGACGCTCCTGCCGCAACTGAACATGGTCGTTGAAGACATGTCATGGGAACTGTTTGAGGAATGGTTCTGAGAGACGTACCTTTCAGAGGAATTCATTTAGAGTCAGCTAAATGAGTTCAACAGCTTACGACAGGGAGGTCGTACGGTGCCCGAGTACAAGGCACGTTTCATGGAGCTACTCCGGTATGCTCTGCATCTTAACACTGAGAAGCTCAAGGTCAACCAGTTTATGTTTGGCCTTAATGACAGCCTGCGTGCAAAGGTTAGGATCTTGATGCCTCAAACTTTGCACGATGTTGTCCAAAAGGCCCTCATAGCAGAGGAGGAGCTTATCAGTGGGGGTTAGACCAGGACTCCAGCGAGACCCACAGGGTAGGGTTCATTTGGTACGCTGCAGCATGGGACACCAACGAGACGTATGCCAGGATATCGTAGCTTCCAGAGGGGATCCACTTTTGCTACACCTCGAGGACCACCGCCTCAGCAGCGGGCACCTTATCGAGGACCACAGCACCAGCAGAAGCGTCGCCCACAGCAGCAGCAGTTTAGGCCTATTCAGCAGAACAGACCAGGGTTTCAGGCCGGTGGGCAGTCATCCTCTACTTCGGGTACTAGGACTACTGGGCCAAAGAAGGGGTGTTGGACATGACACTACTAGCGCGACTGTCCTGTGGAGAGGGCCAGAGTGTCTGGATCAGCCAGACCCGCTACCGTGGGAGATGTGGGCAAGGCCCATCGAATACATGCAACGGTGAATAACCGCCAGGCAGAGCACCAGTTGACGGTGCTCGAGACGACAGGTACTGTCGCTGACCAGACCCTTAGTATTTTGATAGACCCAGGAGCTACTAAGAGTTTCATTTCTGGTGCAGTTCTTAAAAGGATTAAGGTAAAGGCAGTCGAACAGGATGAGTTTAGCTTCGTGGACATGGCTTCAGGAGCCAAACAGAAGGTGGGAGGAAAGGTTACGGGCTGTTCCCTTAACCTGGGAGAGTTTTTCATGAGGTTCAACTTGTACATCACGATCTTAGGATATTATGACGTCGTGATCAGTATGGATTGGTTGGAAACGCATGAGGTGATACTCAACTGTAAGACAAAACGGTTGATCTTGGTTGATGATGAAGGACAGAGACGTGTGATTGTAGGACGGAACCAGGGAGTTTCCCTGTGGTTCGTCTCTTCCTTACAGTTATGGAAGAGTATGCGCAAGGGGTGCAAACTTTATGCGATCCTCGCTCTAAACAAGAAGGGAGTAGCGGAAGGTCTAGAACACCTTCCAGTGGTGAAGGAGTTTGCGGACGTATTTCCAGAGGAGTTGCCTGGGATGCCGCCGGAAAGGGAACTGCAGTGTACCATAGACCTGAAACCGGGGACCAAACTGATAGCAAGAACGCCTTATCAGATGTCGACCCTGGAGTTGCAAGAGTTGAAAATGCAACTAAAGGAGCTGTTGGACCTGGGACTGATACGTTCTAGTGTGTCACCGTGGGGTGCACCAGTTATTTTCATAAGAAAGAAGGATGGATCATGGAAGCTTTGCATTGACTACCGTCAACTGAACAAGGCTATGATCAAGAATCAGTATCCGTCACCAAGAATTGATGATTTGTTCGATCAAATGAAGGGTGCGATGGTGTTCTCCAAGATCGATTTGCGATCAGGGTATTACCAGTACGGATTAGGGAGGATGACGTCCCTAAGACTGCCTTAAGGACGAGATTTGGACATTATGAGTTTATTGTTCTTCCATTTGGACTGACAAACGCCCCAGGGGTATTCATGAGTTTGATGAACGGGGTGTTCCGCGAGTACTTGGACAAGTTCGTCCAAGTATTCATTGACGATATTCTGATCTACTCTCGGACGACAGAGGAGCATGACGAGCACTTGCGCTTGGTACTACAATGTTTACAAGAACACAAATTGTATGGGAAGTTGTCCAAATGCTCTTTTTATCAATCGAGGATTCACTACTTAGGGCATGTCATCTCCGGCAAAGGTATCGCCGTGGATCTAGCCAAGGTTGAGGCTATTATGGAATGGCCTGCACCGACGAATGTCACAGAAGTGCGTAGTTTTATGGGATTAGCAGGATATTATCGACGGTTTGTCGAGGGTTTTTCGAAGATAGCAAATCCGATCACGAAATTGCAGAAGAAAAAAAAGAAGATTGTTTGGACAGAGAAATGCGTGGAAGCATTTCGGAGGCTTAAAGAGTTGTTGACAACCGCATCGATACTAAAGGTCCCTGACATGGATGCGGACTTCTTGTTATGCACTGATGCATCCAAGGAAGGATTAGGTGGAGTCTTGATGCAAGACGGATCAGTGATTGCTTACATTTCGAGGAAACTGAGAAGGCATGAGGAGAACTACGCTACGCATGATTTGGAGTTGTTATCCATCGTTTATGCCTTGAAGGTTTGGAGACACTACCTTGTTGGACGAAAATTTGAATTAAAGACTGATCATTGTGGGCTGCAACACATTTTCACACAAAGAGACCTGAACGCGCGACAACGGCATTGGTCGGAATTTCTTAGAGAGTACGACTTAAAGATTACTTACATAAAGGGAACAGTGAACCGAGTGGCGGATGCTTTGAGTTGGAGGCCACGCATCTTTTCGGTGTTACCTCTTCAGACAATTCTTCATGAGAAGATTCTCACTTTACAGCATGATGATGACTGGTACAAAGAAGTCGAGGATTTTATCGGACAAAACACAATGATGGTACCATGATATGAGGTATATTCATTTGATAGCAATGGTTTAATGAGGTTTAGAAGTTGGATTTACGTATCGCCAAACGACGAGTTGAGGATGTTGATCCTGATTGAGGCTCATAGAGCAGTTTACATGGCTCACCCGGGAATCACGAAGATGAGGGCAGACCTTAAACCCTTATTCTTCTGGAAGGGAATGAAAGTTGACATAGGCAACTAGGTGGCCAGATGTCTAGAGTGTCAGCAGGTAAAGGCTGAACACAGACCCCCGACAGGATTACTTCAACCACATGCCATTCCAGAATCGAAATGGGAAGTTATTTCGATGGATTTTATCATTGGATTGCCACTGACGGGAAGGAGACACGACTATATTTTTGTGGTAGTAGACACTATGATGAAGAGTGCTCACTTTATTCCGGTGCATACGACGTATCAGGCACCTGACATAGTGAGAGTTTTCATCAGTGAGATTGTGAGGCTGCATGGTGTGCCTAAGAGGATTATATTCGATCGAGGATCGGTGTTTACTAGATGATTTTGGACGATTTCCCAAGAGGCATTGGGAACCCAACTTAATTTTAGTACTGCGTATCACCCAGAGAATGACGGGTAGACCGAACAAACAAACCAAACCTTGGAAGACATCTTGCGCATGTACGTGATGGACCAACAAAAGTGTTGGGAGGAATTCTTGCCTCTAGTAGAGTTCGCTTACCACAACAGTTATCAAGGCACCATAAAGATGGCGCCTTTGAGTTTCTTGATCGGAGACCGTGTCGGATGCCCTTGAGTTGGATCAGCTTGAGGATAGGGTCCTAGTGGGGCCAGAAGCGATCCAAGAAATGAAAGAGAAAATGAAAACCATAAGACAAAGGATTAAAGAAGCGCAGGATCGACAGAAGAGTTATGTCGATGCGCACCGAGTCGACTGTAGTTACGAGGTCGGCGACCGAGTCTTCTTGCGGGTTAAACCGCATAAGAGTTCGATCATGTTTGGAAAGGGAGATAAACTCTCTCCTAGGTTCGTGGGACCTTTCAAGACTGTGGAGAGAAAGGGGGCCCGTGGCCTATCAACTAGCCTTGCCTGATTCTTTGAGGCGTATGTACGATGTTTTTCACGTATAAGTTTTGAGACATTATATTAGTGATCCTACACATGTGATTGACCTGAGTTCCTTGCAGGCATCAGACGAGGGAGTGCTCATGGCTGAGCCAGTCCGCATCTTAGATCATCGCGTTCAACAGTTACGATGTCGAACGGTAGATCAGGTCAAGGTTCAGTGGGACAGTTACAGTCCACACTCGGCGACCTGGGAGGAGGAATATGATATGCGCCAATAGTTTCCATTTTTGTTTGATAGATAGACTTATGATACTGTGGTGCTTATGATACTACGGTACTTTTATTTCGGCATTATACTGAGAAACTTTAGGACGAAGTTTGGACCAAGAGGGGGTGTATGTAACATCCTGCTCTGGCGCATTGAGAAAAATTATTTTTTAGGACACTTGCTCGCAAGTAATTTGGACTTTTGTGATGTTAAATCATTTATACTTGATTATGATGCGATTGACAGACGACATGATGTTTTACTAGTTTTGATTGACACAGGTGCTGCTGACTCTGTTTCATTGAGTGTGCATCATTTCAGACCTTGAGGATGCAGAGGCATCGGTGGAACCCCCTTGGACTCCGGATTGAGTCAGGGAGTGTGCTATTTGGGTTGATGTATTTACTGTGATATTTTATTTTGATTCGATGATGTGATGTTGACATTTCTGACATGATTGTTGATGATGCAGGCTGACGATAACATGCTGACCAGACTCACATATGGAGTAAAGGGGCCACACACGAGCTCCAGAGAGTTTGAGGGAGAGGGGTGGACAGCAGCGCTGCCACCGCCTACTAGCACTCCCGTCGTGGCTCAAACTGTAGATTAACGATTACCTAGTTCGAGAGGATCCACGATGTCGTGAGGGCAGACTGCGACAGTCGCTCACAATGATTCTAAGGGGTGCGCAATAAGGCGGTGGCCTTATTCCTTAGAACCCTTAGTCTCCCACAATTTCACCTAGCGGAGTTATGACTCCAGGGGTTATATATGTCTACCAATCAGTCCAGTTGGCGAGTGGCACCCTTGGACCACGTGGTGCATCCTGAAGGGCACATCGGACAAAAAAATTTCAAGAGGTGAGTGGCACCCTTGGAGCACGTGGTGCATCCTGAAGGGCACGTCGCACAAAAGAAATTCAAGAGGCGAGTGGCACCCTTGGAGCACGTGGTACATCCTGAAGGGCACGTCGCATAAAAGAAAC
Organism: Picea engelmannii; assembly: GCA_009831015.1. Lineage (NCBI taxonomy): Eukaryota > Viridiplantae > Streptophyta > Pinopsida > Pinales > Pinaceae > Picea > Picea engelmannii. The sequence goes on along the minus strand of ML813489.1, from coordinate 44,688 downwards.
TCAAGAGGCGAGTGGCACCCTTGGAGCATGTGGTGCATCCTGAAGGGCACGTCGCAATAATGTGGATGAAGGAATCATCCTAACTAGCCCTAAGACATCGACACCTTAATAAATCCTTAAACAATTCCCCTAACCAGGCGTCGCCAGTTCAGACTTTGAGCCCTATGTCAAGAAAAAAAACATAATTCAAGACTATACATTAAATATTCATTACCTCTATGATTTGCACCCTCCACCTAATCCAAGGAGTTTCTTTCCTTAATTAAATACATAAAACAATTCCTCCTTTGATTGAATTCATAAAGTAATTCCTTCTGAAATTTCATACATAAGGCCATTCCTCATTCCCAGTAGTAAGCTTGATAATTTATCTTTTTAGTGAAGGTACTACTTCGCCCTAACATAACAATCAAAACTTAACCATCTCCTAATAACAATGCCATTATATTCTAGCTCACCATAGCTCCGCCATTCAAATATCATCAGAATTTCATTTCCTACTAGCTAGCACTAACAATACAGGTGCTAATAATAAAATTAAACAAAAAAAAAACCCACTTAAGCTAATGTGAGTCTTCATAAAGTGTGTAATGTAAAATAAAGAGATTAAGAAATTAATTCAAATAGGTGGTGGTAAATTTGAAAAGAAGAATGTAATTA
>ML813489.1:14004-31867 GCA_009831015.1 Picea engelmannii | reverse complement strand
TTGTGTGCAATATGGTTGTAGAGTAAATGTATTAATAAGGTTGATCATTATAAGGCCGTTTTAATTTTCAACCTAAGAGGGTAAGGCCCTTAAGCTAAGAGCAATAAATCCTTATGATTTAGATTTAGAATTTAATCATGGGCACTCATTTTATGGTTGGGTTGATGACTCTTCGACTAGCGGATTTCAACGAAGTAAATGATCTCTACTTGTTGCCAATTGAGTCGTAGGTTTTGCTGAGTTGAAACTAATGGTTTGTTATTGTTAGGACCTTCTGACTTGCATCTTCCATAGAGGTCGTGGTTGTCTGTTGTTTTGTTGTACTTGGTAGGCTTGCATTGTTGGGACTGCTGTGTAGGGAGGGTTGTAGACACCTCCTTGTAGCCCTTGTAAAAAGATTGTATGTGTGATTATTCTTGTGTAAGGAATCCTGTGCCGTATCAAGAGTCTCGGGCCCTTTAAAGGCAGGGTTTCCACTCTTGCGACACACCTGACAGGGTTACTAGTTTCTGCCTGAGCAGACGACCAGAAGCCTATCTGACCTTCTCTCTCTCCGGAGCCGAGAACTAAGATTAAACGCCCTGCTTTCCTGTGCAGAAATAGTACAATCCACTTCTATGGATTCTTCCTTGTGTTCGTACCATGCATAACCCAGTGATCATTTTTGCTTGCAGTCGTCGGTTGTGCACCTTAATCCTTCTGGTTGTGTTCTTCGTGGTTGTGTCTTGTCGGTCGTTGGGTGGTGACGTAGAGTCAAGTATGTATGTTCCTTTTACATGCACGCACACATCTCAAACAAAAAAAAATTTGCACCCGTTAAGGAGTTGTTGTCGTAACGAGGAGGTTCGTTACAAGAACTTAGACATACTTATAGTGTGGAAGTGTTAATGGTCAATTATTTAAAAGGAATAACACATTCAAGAGAAGGATACCCATTATTCCTTAAAAGGGATATCACAAGTAAGATAAGTATGCCCACTATCATGGATTTTCCTTTTTCCTTTTCAAATGGAAATCATACTATATTTTAGGTTGTTAACATAGAATCGTTGAATATATAATAACCTTCCAAAACAAAATATAACCCTATCCTTCAAATTTAATTTGTCCCATAGGTTTAAMAKTCTAAGATGRTCTACTTTTTTATATTTAAAATTCAAAGATAATGTTTTCTTACCATTGYAMTGCATTTTTATTAATSTGAGTGAGAAAAGTTAGTCCCCACATCATATGGGTCAATTGAGGTGATATGTTTTTATGTTTATATTCCAAGATTAAGTAGTGTGTACCTAATCCTTTCAAAAATTAATAGAACTTAGACATACTTCTAATGTGGAAGTGTTGACGGTCAATTATTTAAAAGGGATAACACGTTCAAGATAAGGATGCCCAGTATTCCTTAAAATGGATAACACAAGTAAGATACAGATCTCCACAATCATGGATCTTACTTTTTCCTTTTCAAATGAAAATCATAGTGTATTTTATGTTGTCAACATGGGATCGTTGAATACATAATAACCTTTCAAAGTGTTCAATATGACCTTATCTTTCAAATTTGATTCATGTCATGTGTTTAAAAATATAAGGTTATTTTTTATATATATTCAAAATTCAAAGATAACATTTTATTACAATTAAAGCATTTTGACTAATGAGAATGAGAGAAGTTAATCCCCACTTAGTATGAGACAATTGAGGTGATATAATTTTATGTTTATATTCCAATATTAAGTAGTGTGTACCTAATCCTTTTAAAAATTAATATAACTTAGACATACWTCTAATGTGGAAATGTTAATGGTCAATTATTTRAAAGGGATAACATCTTTAASATAARGATACCCACTAGTCCTTAAAAGTGATAAMACAAKTAAGATAATTYGATTCATGCSATAGGTTAAAAAGGCTAAAATTATCCTTTTTTTTGTATTTGCAATTCAAAGATAATGTGTTCTTACAATTAATGCATTTTGATTAATGAAAATGAGAGAATTTAGTCCCCACTTAGTATGGGACAATTGAGGTGATATGATTTTATGTTTATACTCCAAGATTAAGTAGTGTGTACCTAAGGGTTAGTAATCACATGTTCCTCACACTTGGGTATACATAATCGGGAGGGAAGGAGGGTCGAGTATTGGTCTTCCTAGGTATTTTGATTTTTTTCAGGCGGGAATATTATCGGGCATAGTTTCTCTTAGTTCTGGATTACTAGAAGCCTTCATGGAACTTGTTCAGGGTTAGGGGCTGGTGTGGTAGTGATCTTTGTATTGACTTATTGAGCAGGGGTTTCATTGTTTTTCTATTACTCTCCTTTAGTGGTTAGAGTATTTTGTAGTAGAGCTTTGAGTCTAGGTTTACCCGAGAGTGTTGTTATGGTAGCATTTTAGGCTTTAATAAAGTTTTTTGGCCGAAACCTTCATTATTTAGCTTTTACTTCTTTTTACGTTACTTCAACACTTACTGTTTTGTCAGCTATGCTCCAGTATGTTCTGTCTTTTCCCTTCTAGGGATCTATGCCTCATTTAAGTTTGGTTTTATTTCTCAGTTTTCATGTATCCAGCCTTCATGGGTTTCACCAATGGATACCTCAATCATTAACGAAGCCATGTGATTACCCAGTTTTTATTAAATCTTATTGGGGTGTGTAGGGCCACCTTGAACCGATTTATTAGCTCGGAGATTATAGGTGGACTATCATGAATCCACCCAAGAAAATACTATTAAATGAGGAGATAAGTCTTTTAATGGGTAAGGATGTCGAAATTCTCTGGCAGGAGGCCAGACTCATTACGTCAGGTGGTTTGCATCGGAAACAAGGCAACTCCTCGTTGCCCTTAGGCACAAAGGAAAACGTCTCAACAATCTACCCTCCATGAAAGTCTTCCTTGATGTCGAGAAAAGGTTTCACCACTTCTACTCAACTTGAAAATTTCCCTCTTACAGTGGAGGATTCAACTGCTTTAAAAACATCTTCTAATGTTTTTTCTAGTTCTGTGGACAGTCTTTCTAGTTTTACCAGTATCGGTAGGAAAGGTTATAAGTCCAAGACCCATTTTCTAAGGGTTAGGAGATAGTGGAAATCTAACAAGGCGCTCAGGAAGATGGTTCTCAGAGATGAAATTGGCTTGGAGGATACTTGTTGTCTGGCACTATGTAATTTAGTGTGTATATTTACCTACAAAAATATACAGAAGGATACTCTTTCCATTTGGATAGAAAAGGCATGGAAGCCTTTACTTGGTTATGTTCCTGAGTTATTTCCCCTTACCAAAGGTTGGTTGGGGTTCCTTTGCAGGTCTCCAAAAGATGTGGCACTCCTGTTGTCAAAAATGTGGCTAAATGGAGGGAGTAGTCTCATGGTTAAAAGATGGTGTGTTGCCTTTAACCCTGAAACAGATTACTTCTCCAAGCGACATTTCTGGGTTTTATTGTCAGGTCTTCCTTGGCAGTTCTAGAACAAGGGAGCCCTTCAGGCTATAGGAAACTCACTTGGGGTTTTCCTGTCAATTGATTCGAGTGCTCTGGCTGCGTTCTCAAGGAATATTGGGAGGGTTTTAGTGGAAATGGACATTACTCAGGGGCTACCGGAAAATTTAGAAATTGACTAGAGAGGTAAACGCCAAATTCAAAGTTTGGACTATTTGGGGGTCCCTTTTAGATGTAGCATTTGTCGAAGCACCACACATTTACGTTGTGAGGATTATATGAATGAGGACACCTCAATGGACACTGTTTTTTTCAAAACTGGACCTGGTCCTTCGGCGCAGGAGGGAGATAGCACTTTCCTGAATCAATCTTTATTGGGTAAGTTATCTATTTACTGTCCTTCACTTTTACACTCTTTGTCTTTAGTAGAATGTGAAGCATTAAATTATTCAAAGTGGCTTTTATCCTCGACACTTTGTTCTTCGGGTTGTACGGGAAGGGAAGGGGATGACATTACCCTTTCTATCTCTCATCCTAAGGACTCTGGGAATAAGGGTCAGTTTTTAGAAGCAACTACTATGGGTTCTCCATTGGTCACAAAAACTACATGTCTGGTTAGAGATGACGTCACTTTTTCGACCGTTGTCTCAGAGACTGTGGGTATTTCATTAAACCTTTCCTTACCTGAGTCATCTCCACCTATGATGGAGGATTTGTATGTGCTTCCGGGATATCATGAATCGAAAGGAGAAGAGACTTGTTTTGGACTCTTACTTACCATTCATCCGGGACAAAGACTCGTCCATTAATCTGCCTATTTATTTGGGGAAGTATTCAGTTACATTGCCATAGCACGAGGGGGGGGGTTAACTCATCCTTTTCACTTACTAGCCGAGATGGAAAGAATTATGCATGGTCTCGTGGCCTTGGCTCTAAAATTTCACCTATAAAAACTAGAAGAGCGAGCAAGAAAAATGCTTATATTCCAACCACTGACACACAAACTACTTCTACTTCCGAAGGGGGGGCACTTAGAGCAGTTAAATCCCTTGATAGGGCTGTTTAATGATTTGTCTTTAACTAAATCTTCGGGGGACTGGAGGCACCCAGAAATTGGCCTCCATCAGGGGCTTTTTGGATAAAACTTGTCCGGATTTAGTTTGTTTACAAGAAACTTTGGTTCATTCTAAGAAGGCTAGAAGGTTTTTGAGTTCGATTCGGCCTTATTGGTATTGTTGCGCAGTCAGCTCTATCAGAAATTCAGGTGGCTTATTAGTTTCTTGGGATCCATGTGTATATGAATTAAATGCCTCTCTAACCTATGGTGGAATACTTCTGGAAGGTCACATTATAGCAAGCAAAAGGATATTATCAATTTTAAACATTTATGGACCCTGTATAGAGAAAAGGTTTTTTTGGACTAATTTATCTGCTTCCAGAATTTTATCAAAGAAAAATATCATTACAGATGGTGACCTCAATGTGACACTATATATGGAAGAAGTTTGGGGACGTTCAAATTTTTCATCACACACAGTGGTCTTTTATAAGTCCCTTTTTTAGGTGAATCATCTCATTGATCTAGCCCTAGAAAAATTGGTACCTACTTGGAGAAATGGGTGATGGGGCAGCACTGATATCCAAGAGACTGGATAGATTTCTTATAGCAAAGGATAGATTTCTTATAGCACTGATATACAGAACTTGGGTTGAGTAACTATACATATCGGACTATGCTCTGATAGTCCTTCAGTTAGAGATGCCTCCTTTATATAAATCTTTCCCTTTTAAACTCAATCCTTATTGGCTCCAGTTCCAAGATTTCGACTTATTAGTCCAGGATATGTGGACAAAACCTCAATATTATGATGAATTAGATTGTCAAAAAAGACTTCTATGAAAACTTAAAGATTTAAAGGAGCGGACCAAACAGTGGCAAAAAAAACGACTGGATCAATCAAATACTCGTCTTAAAGAATTGGAATAGGATATTACAGTTCTATTAACTGAAGTGACTATAGATATTCTTACAAAGGAAAAGGAAATTTAATTAAAGGAAAAGGAAGGGATGAGAAATAATCTTTTGAAAGAAAAAGAGGAGATATGGCGTCAAAGAAGTCATGCCATATGGATCAAAAGAGGGGATTAGAATATGAAATTTTTTCACAATTTCGCAAACTACAGGAGAAATATAAAATTTATTTGGGAGATCATAGATGAGATGGGTCTGTTACAGACTGGTCAGAAAAATATAATGGAGGCAGCAAAGAATTATTTCAAAAATTTCTTCAATGAATCAAATGAAACTTCCATTACAAACCAAGTAAAGGTAGTTGAGTATTTCCCAAAAATGGTGATAGAAACAGAAGCTGAGAATTTATACAACCTGGTAGGCCTGGAATAATTAAGGAAGGTTTTAAAGAGTTTCAAGGTTGATAAGATCCCAGGCCCTGATGGTTGGACAGTGGAATTTTTTGTCCACTTCTTTGATCTGGTAGGTGAAGATTTATTTAACATGGTTGAAGAGACGAGGCTTAAAGGTAAGATCTGTGGGGGCCTGAATTTGACTTTTATTGCATTAATTCACAAAGTTAATAAACCTATTGGCTTTGGGGATTATAGGATGATTTCATTATGTAACCTCTGCTATAAAATAATTTCTAAGATCATAACAAACAGGATAAAACCTTGTTTATCCAATTTGATTTCAAAGGAGCAACTGGGTTTTTTAAAGGGACGTCATATTCGGGATGCCATAGGGATTGTTCAAGAATGTTTACATAGTATAAGGAAAAAGAAATTAAAGGCTTTAGTATTAAAACTGGATCTACAAAAAGCCTATGATTGTATTAGTTGTGACTTATTGAGGATGATTCTTATTCAAGTGGGTTTGGGAACAAAAATGACAAACTGGATCATGAGTTGCGTGGACACTACCACCTTTGCTATCTTAGTAAATGGAGAGGCTTTGGGGTTCTTTAAAGGAGATAGAGGCCTGAAATAAGGTTTCCCCTTGTCTCCATTACTCTTTATATTGGTTATGGAGGCATTAAGCATTTTACTGAAAGAAAGCCATCGAGAGGGAAAGCTATCTGGTATATAGGTCTCGAGAACTATTAAATTTTTTCTTATATTATTTGTGGATGATGTTATCATAATTTCAAAGGCTACATACTAGGAATGGTGGGAGATTGACAAGGTTTTAAAATTTTTCTGTTCGGCATCAGGATTGAAGATCAATACTGCAAAATCAACTTTTCACCATGAAGGATTATTGGATCTAGAGTTAGATCCTTTTAAATCCCTTTATCCTTATATTTTCTCAGAATTGGCAATTGGCTTCAAATATCTTGGGGTGTTCATCAGGACTGGTACTCACCGTTTAGAGGATTGGCTTTGGCTGATTCGAAAGATGGAAAAAAAGATAGATAATTGGTGTTATCGCTAGCTATCACTAGGGAGTAGACTTATTCTTTTAAAAGTTGTCTTAGAGAGTCAGTCGGCCTACTAGTTATCATTAGAAATTATTCTAAATTCTATTTTGAATACTCTGAGAAAGATTATGATGAACTTTCTCTAGAATGGGAATTGGGAAACAAATCACATTCATCTCTGCAAGTGGGAAAAAATAACAGTACCAAATCACAATGGGGGATGGGGTCTGAGAAATCTTCTGGATTTTAAACAGGCGATGGCTGCAAATTCCCTTTGGAGAGTTTTAACTCGTCCTAGCATCTGGTACAGAGTTATAAAAGACAAGTATTTATCTCATCTATCAATTATAAAATGGCTCAGATCTTTTACCTTTCAGGCTTGGTCATCCTCATGTATTTGGGGAGGCCTTTTAAAATCTATCCATCTTATCCTTCAGTGCCTGCCTTGGAATCCTAGAAAGGGCCAACTTATAGAATTAGGGAGAGATAAGATTCTTGATTTAGGGGAGAAATATTTTCTGTCTGATATTTTAATTTCAGATCTTCATGAAAGACATATTTATTCTTTAGCACAGGCCCAACGAACGGATGATAGATCTTATTATTCTTTTTTTTGGGTAAAGAAATATGAAATTGGACTAACTGGTACTTCAACAATGGAATGGGACAGATTCAGATTGGACTTAATTGATGCAGGGACCTTTCTACAAGACAGAGAGGATTCACTCTTATGGACGGGGGGGGGGATAGATCGAGGGTTCCAAGTGTCAAAAATATCTATAGGGATTTATTATCATCAAGGAATTTGAGATCTGTAAGTGGATGGGAACGATCCATTTGACAGTGGAATTTACAATTAAAAATCAAACTCTTTTTATGGTTGGCTGTCAAAGGGAAAATTTTAACTTGGGATGTTCTTCAGTCTAGAGGAAGAGAAGGACCAGGCATGTGCTATTTGTTGGTGACGGAAGTCACTCCTGGATTGCTAGCAGGAGCAGAGCTCGACACCCATCAATTTTATGTCACGGTGGTTTATAGATCGGGTGACCGAATGGAAGCCAACTCAAAAAAATATCATTCCAACTCCAAAACTAGGCAAGGCATGCATAGGTGAGTGAGGTCTTATATAAACTTCAGATAGTAAGTTGTAGTAAAGGGTGAACAGGTGGAATACTTATATAAGAGGAACGCAGAGGTCTGTTATTAACATTGGGTTTCTAACAGGCTGAGGAAGAAGACGTCCAAATGCAATATCATCTTACATTCAAACGCAAAGCCAGAGAATGCAATAATGAAACAATAAATCTTTTATCATAGCATAGCTACAATAGCTTACGCGAATCAGTCAATCACGAACTCTCTTAGTATGAGACGAAAATTAGATGGAGTAAGAAAAATTGTCTGTCATAAAATAAGATATCTCATATACAGATGCATAACCTACAAACTAGAATATCAGTTAAAACTTTACAGTAGGGAGCTCTGCTCTACCATCGATAGATACCAAAAATGGCGGAAACACCTACATATACTCAAAACAACCACAGCAACAAAACTGAGACGTTTCATTAAACTTTGCGTCTACATGGCTTCTGACCATCTGCACCTGCAATCTCTAAATAACCGTGCACCAACGGCGGACGCAATCGAACTCCTGACAGCTCCGTGGGCGAATCGATGTGCCTTTAATTCGTCACCGGACTTTCCCATTATGGTGGAGGCGATGTCTAACCACCACCAACTTCTTCAATAACTGCTTTATTGGGATTGAGGATGGCCCGGCCAACTCGGCACTTCTGCGACGTGGAAGACCCCCCGTGCTGCCACCTAGATTAACTGAACGGCCCGATGAATAGCGTGGAGGCCAGCATGATGGGTTGGGCGTGGAAGGGGAGTGGTGGCGCCAAAACCGTGGAGGGGAATTAAGAAGCAATGAGGTGTGAGAGAGGCGGAAGAAAATAGGTGGTGGGAGTAGGGGATGAGATATAACGGGCGCGCCTTGATGGGAGGCTGACATGGAAAGGAGAAAGATGCATGGAAGGTGGTGAGTGAATGATGAGATGGAGGGGGAGACCATAGGGACCACAAGAGGGGAGATGGACAGATGTTGGAGGATGAGGAAGAGCTAAGGGGGGCGAGCCTCATCTTATGGTCAGGAGGCGAACAGATGGCAGGGGAGAGGATGGTCCACAAGCTGACACGACGGGGAAAGGTCCCATGCTGATTAACAATAGAGAAGCTGAGAAGGATGAGATCACCTGAGCGTCGTTGATCCGGGAAATTTGATCTCGGTCATTGGGAAGGTGCACGACTAATTCCGGACCCCCCCTCCGCTTAAAGATAGAAAGGCGGGGGGGGTCCAGAATCGCCTTGGGAGCCGTTGATCCGAGCGCTCTGATCATGACCGTTGAAGAGGTGCGCCCTCGATTCCGAACCCCCCCGGGAGGATTGATCCGGGCGCGCGAATCTCTGCCGCCCAAATTTGCTTGCCGCTTAATCATAAGCGCCCCTCCTCCAGGATTGCTCATTTATGACCAGGTGCCAAAACCACGGGCCCGATTTTGGGCGCTATCGGCATTTTGGGGTTCGGGGTTTCAAGAAGTTAAGGGACGAGGAGCGCATACTCCTAGAACTCCTGAATGCCGATGTGACACAGAGGTGTCCCGCGTGTCCCTCAGATGAACAACCCAGATAGTATGCTATTATATAGGGGGCTCCCCCCATTTTGTAGGCTCGCTTGATATGACCTGGGGCTAAGACCTGGAGCTAGGCACCAAAGTTGCTTTCGGAACTTCGCTGATCGGCGATTTCAAATGCAATGAACGGAAAACTCCTTGTCTCCCGAATCACCAATCCCCGATACGACGACTGGCTGCCACATGTCCCAACAAGATTGGACGATCCAGATTTTCTTTGAACCGTTGGCGCTGTCCTCCGTGCTAAACCCTGGGCAACTTAACGGCCCCAAAAACCCGATGACTGTCGATCTGTTTTTATGGATGGGTCTCGACCGCCGACGAAAAAAACTACGCCCGCTCGCTTGACTTGCTACTGAAAAACGAGATTCTTTCGTGCTGCGCTTGGGCGCTTCCTATGCAAACTGCAGACCTGGGTACGCCTAATCCCGAAACAAGAAATATCGCTAACATTAGGCTCCATGGGGGATAGAGTCGTCCCTACGATGCTCTAAGAACTCCTTCCGCAGCTTCAGTGCCTTGTTATTGGGCTATGGAGTCACCTATTTAAGCCGAAATCATGTTAAAAGAAAATACACAAAGGTAAAAAGGACAATATTTACAAACAGAGGAGTCGTCTAAGGCTCAAATAAAACATTTTTTGAGAAAATGCCCATTCACTGGGCTGTTGAAAACCTCTTCACCCTCCAGATCCTGCAACCCGTATGTGTTGTTGGAGAATATCTCAAAGATTTTGAAGGGGCCGATCCAAAGGGAGTCAAACTTGTTGTGTTTGCCTTTATCCTTTCTGGGTGCATCCCACTTAAATACCAAATCCCCGGTCTCGAACTCCTTTTTCTTGACCTTTCTTTCAAAAGCCTGTTTGATCTTCTGTTGATGACTATAAGATGCTTCCCTCACTTGTTCTCTGATCTGTTGCACTTCCACTATCTAATGAATTCTTCTGATCATATGATCTGGTTCTCCCTCGTAGTCTTGAAAGAACTTCACCACAGGTAAGGCGAGCTGAGTAGGGAAAACCGCCTCTGCTCTGTAGACTAGTTGAAACGGCGAAGTGCCCAGAGAATTCTTCATCGTGACACGATCGGCCCACAGAGAGAATTTCAACTTTGAATCCTAGGCTCTTTTGTTATCCTCTAATAATCTTTTGATGATCTTTATCAAGCTCTTGTTAGAGGATTCCACTAAACCATTTCCCTGGGGATAGTAGGGGGTGGAGTGAATTAGCGAGATCTAGAATTGCTCACAGAAATTAATTAGAGGTTCATATTTGAAAGAAGCAGCATTATCGGTGATGATTCTGCTGGGACAGCCAAATCGGGCTATGATATCCTCCAGGAAGCCGATAATTACTTTGTGTGATGTGCTTCTGGTGGGGACAACTTCTATCCACTTGGTGAAATAATCTGTTGCAGTCAGGATCCATCTATGCTAACCACTTGAGGGAGGATGAATTTCTCCGATGAAGTCCAACCCCCACTGCTGAAAAGGTGTCGAAGCTACTATGGGTTTCAATGGCAGCGATTTGAGCTATTGCTTTCCTAAGAACTTTTGACATTTGGTGCAAGCTCTAATCTCCCTGCAAACATTGGGGAATAAAGTGGGCCAGTAATACCCAGCTTGGAGTATCTTGTGGGCTGTGGTCTTCCAGAAATGATGACCTCCGCAAAGGCCGCTATGAAAATCAAACGTAACCTTCTGGGCCTCCTGTGGGTCCAGGCATCTCAGAAATACCCCTAGAGGGTTATTCTAGTACAAGGCTTGGTCAATGAGGCAATACCTGACCGCCTTGATCTTAAGATCCCTCACTTTACTTTTTCCCATTCTATCAGGGGGCTTCAACTCCTGCAGAAAATACAGAATGTCACGATACTAGGCACATTCTGCCAACGATAAGCCATCTCGAGAGCATTGACTGGGCAATTCAGTTTGTTGAGATCCTAGGCGAGTATTGATGAAACTAACTCCCAAGGCTTCGCAGTTGGATTCAGCCAGTAGCTTGGCTAAACCTTGCCCCTTAACCAACCTGGTGGGTTTTATTTCTAAATCAAATTCCATAATTTTTGCAATCCATCGGCGTCTTTTCCCATCTATGTCAGGCTACACAAGGATGTCCTTCATGGAAGTTGAAGGAACATATGTTGTTACTTTTGAATGCAAGACATAGACTCTGAAAGCTTTAAGATATTTCACTAAGGCATAGGCCTGCTTCTCCATGATTTCATACCTTCTCTCTGCGTCTCTTAACGCTCTGCTAAAGAAGACGATGGGTTGCTCACACCCTTCCTCATTTTTCTGCAATAAGACCGCCGCCATTGTATCAAAAGAAGCAAAGGAGAAGATTAGGAACTCTTTGGAATAGTTAGGACTGATAAGCACAGGTGCCTCAGTCAATGCCCTTTTTATTTGGTCAAAAGAGGCCCTGGGCTCAGCAGTCCATTTCACTTCGTTTCCCTTCCTGAGCATGGTCGTGATGTGTTTCACTAACTCGGAAAAATTCGAGACAAACCTCCTTAGAAAATTGATTTTCCCCAAAAAGGCCTGAACCTCTTTTTTAGACCTGGGAAGTGACAATGCTTGAATTGCCTCCACCCTACTGGGATCAATTCTCACTCCCTCTGCCGATACTATATGTCCCAATAACTTCCCTTCCTACATAGCAAAGAGGGACTTCTTGGGATTCATGGAAAGATCAAATCTCTGACACTTCGAGAAAACTCTCCTTAAGTGGTAGCGGTGCTCCTTATCAGACCTGGAGAAAACCATGATGTCGTCTAGGTAGATCACTACGAACAGGTCTTTTTCTCCGATGAAGGCTATTTCCATGGCTCGTTGAAATGTTGCTCCTGCATTCATCAACCCAAATGGAATTTTTGCATACATGAATGTGCCCCAAGGAGTGATGAAGGTTGTCTTCTCCCTGTCCTCAGGCATGACCGATATCTAATTATAGCCAGAAAACCCATCGATCATGGATATCCTGGATGCACCAGTTACCCTCTACAATATATGTTCCATCTTAGGTAGGGGGTAATTGTCTTTCTTTGAGCTTCTATTCAGGTTCCTGAAATCGACACAAAGCCTGATTTCTCCACTTTTCTTCCTTACTGGGACCAAGTTGGCCACCCACTCGGAATATCTCAAGGGGACAATAATTCGTGCATCCAACAACTTTTTAACTTCCTTCTCCATGACGGGAAGCAACATGGGATTTATCTGTCTTAGCTTCTGCCTGAATGGCCTAGCCTCTTCCTTTAGTGGGATCTTGTGCTCAATGACAGATGTGTCATAGGTCTTGAGGTCTTCATATGTCCATGCAAACACATCAGCGAACTCTCTCAGCAACTCCGTGTATTCGACCCTCTATTCACTGGTCAGGCTGCTTGACAATTTGACGAATCTAGGCTCCTCCTGTGAACCAATGTTGCATCCGGTTGTATCGGCATCTTCATTTGAGACCCTGCCCTTTACTGGCACATCATTCCCATCGAACAATCTTTCTAAAGGAACAAGTCCTCTCGGAATGTGATTTCTGGGAAGCTGAATGATCTGATGATTAGCGATTTTATTTATAAACTCCTCAGGATGAGGGTCACCTTCCAGGTCGGGATCCTGGTCAATATGCAATGCAGAAAATTTGTCCACTGATTGGAGAAACCTTTCGAGTTCAGAATCATCCTCGAACACCTTCCAATGCTTGACATTTTCCGGCACTGAGGGCCTATATCTTATATGAACATCATTTTTTACTATAGGCGGCAGAGGAAATTTGAGCAAACTAGCTGAGACAGCTAAAGAATCGGCCAAAGTATTTTCTCCCCTCGGAATGAAAGAAATATTAAAATCCAAGAAGAAATTATCAATAAGGTCCCATACTTCATTCCGATAATTCCTGAGCCGGGGATTATAAGCACGATAAGCATTCCTTACCTGCTGAATAATCAAATCAACATCTTCGAATATTGTTATGTCTTCAATTCCCATTTCCTTTGCGGCCCTCATACCCAGAACAAGAGCTTCATACTCTGCCATGTTGTTGGTGGCTTTGAATTCTAGCTTGTATGACAGAGATACGACTTCTTGACAAGGTGATATGAAAACCACTCCAGCGCCTACGCCTTTGCTAGAAGAAGCTCCATCAAAAAACATCTTCCACACATAGGAGCTTTGAGGGGAAAACGGATGATCAGGGATGGGATGTTTTCTGATTAGTAAAGAGATTTCAGGGGCATCGCTAAGCTGCAACAAACTAGACCCCAAGTCGGTGTCAAGTGCAAAGATGGGGTGATTGGTAGGGTCTGCTTCATCACTGACAATATAGGCTAGCTGGGCTTCTCTATATAATCTCCTTTGTTCCCCTCCGAAGACCGGAATGGTGGCATATGTGAGATCCATCTGTAGTGTCCCTCCCAGTTTTTTTATCCACGATCTAGACAACAACATACTGAATTTGGGGGGGACGTCGGCTACCACAATATCCATGACCACACTTTTCATGGGCAGTTGAAACAGGGAAACCACCAGGTCTTTGATGACTCCTAGGCACTGCACTATCCTTGAATCGAAGGAATATAAATCATGATAAGTTATTTTCACCTCCAGTCCCAATTCTTCCATGACTATTTTTGGCATAAGGTTATGGGAAGCCCCTGAATCCATGAGGCAGTTATGCAACACTTTATCATGTATGTTCAGGGATGTGTAGAAAGGGGGGGATGAGTCATCTTTGTCTTCTACCATGGGGCCTAAGATGACAGCTGGCTTCTCATCTTGAAGGTTTACTGAGTTAGAGGGGGGCTGGGGGGACTCAGATTGTAGCAGCTTGGAGAGGGATCTTTTAAAATCTTCGTTTTTAACTAGCTCTGAGAGGGGAACGAGGATCCTGATCTTTTGAATTTCATGTTCAAAATTAAAGGATGGAATGGGCTTAGGAGCTTCCCTTACCTTGGTGACGGGTTCTTTGATTGCTGGCAAAGCGCTCTGAGCTTTTTTATCCTTAGTAGCGGCTGCTGCAGATCTAGTAGGTCTTTCTGCTATGAGGGGTTGGTCTGGGCTGTCAAAGTCTCCTTCTTTCCTTCTCGATCTGAGATTATATCTGTTAGAAGTGTGGCTAGTCCTTTGTTCTTTCCCCAACTCATGAATTTGAGTGCTCATCAGGGATTCTTCATATGCGGACTACGTCAAATGGGGAAAAGGGGGAGCTTTTTCAATACAGTGAATTTCAGGGCCAAACTCATCTATCTCCTCTCTTTCCTCATGATCAACTAGGTTGTTTTGGAAGGGGGTTTGAACCCTTTGATCTTCTCTATCTTTTCCCCTTTGTTCCCTCGAGGAAACCTGAGGCATATTGTTAGCAGGTCGTCTGAAACCTCTATTATCAGTGTTCTGGGGATTTCTGTACATGGGCTTCCCCTCTAATTCCCACCTCTCCATCTTGGCAGCAAGTGATTTTATTTCTCTAGATGTCTCGTCTGTCTGATGGGGCAGGGGAGAGGAACTGGATGAGGGAGGTTCAGGCCTGCTCTTGGACGTATTTCTATCACCTGCGTTCCTGAGTCGGTTGACAACCAATATGTTAGATTCTACCTCCACGACCGCATCCTGCATGTGGGCCAGCGTAGTATCTCTTCTCTCCCTTAGCAGTAGGCAGAAATTAGGATCAAAAGCGCTGGAGTAAGTGATCTTTGCAGAGGCTTCGGAGGGTTTTATCTCAGCAGGGATTTTGTTTTACATTTTATTAAATCTCTTGGAGAAGTTGGAAATAGACTCTCCTTCCTTTCTCTTCAACGACCCAAACTCTGTCATGTAATACATGAAATCCTTTTTATCTCCCCACTGTCTCAGAAAGGTACTATCCAAAGCTCTGATTCCATCAATAGATCCAGGAAGTAGGGCCTTGAACCATTTTCTAGCCTCTCCTTGGAGACTATGGACAAAAATCCTCATCCTTACGTCTGCGTGCATGATAACATTATCATCCGCAAAAGTATAAAAGGCTTCTAGGTGTTCTTCAGCAGTTATATCCCCCTCGCCTATAAACTTGGGCAGCTGCTTTAGCTATCCTTCTGGTGGGAGGGCATTGAGAAGCTGTGGTAATACAAGAGGAGCATACCTAGTGGCTATGATGGCCTCCATTGCGGTCATAGGGGGATTTGCTCCGGCCATATGGATATTATGTAAAGGGGAACTCGGAACGTGGATATCAGGGATGAGTTCTTAATGGGAGTGGGAAATAAGAGAGCATTTAAGGAGAAAGCTAACGAGATCAAGTCAGTAGGTGGTCCTCCTTGTGCAGGAGTGGGGAAATCTTCTGTAGTCCTGAGTCTACGCCAAGGTACAGCTTCAGAGGAGAGGGGAGTGACCAGGATTTCTCCCTCCAATCCTAGACCAGGAGGGGAAAACTCAGCAGGAACACTCCCAAAATTCAGGAAATGGGAAACTTTTGAAGGAGGTCTATTAAGAAACCGAGGAGGAGAAAACAAAGTTCTTACAGAAGGAGATGGCGGATTACCTGTTTCGGCGATGGAAGCTCCTTCTTCAGGGGCCTTTCCTTTTCTGAGAACCGCCTCTGGATCGGCTTCAGGTGTAGCTAGGGGTAGCTGTGGATGAGACCGCGTGTGTCTGCCTCTGAAAGCCACAATTAATAGAGAAGGTTTTCCCCAGCAGAGTCGTCACAATGGAGTCGCCAGGTGCACAGCAACAATCTTGATAATTCTGATATATGATGCACCTTCAGAATCAGTTAATCGTTGTCGTTCAATCCCGGGGAAAATATTCAACTTCGTCCCCGAAAACGGCGCCAGAAATGTTGGCGACGGAAGTCACTCCTGGATTGCTAGCAGGAGCAGAGCCCGACGCCTATCAGTTTTATGTCACAGTGGCTTATAGATGGGGTGACCGAATGAAATCCAACTCAAAACAATATCATTCCAACTCCAAAACTAGGCAAGGCATGCATAGGTGAGTGAGGTTTTATATAAACTTCAGACAGTAAGCTGTAGTAAAGGGTGAACAGGCGGAAGACTTATATAAGAGGAATGCAGAGGTTTGTTATTAACATCGGGTTTCTAACAGGCTAAGGAAGAAGACGTCCAAATGCAATATCATCTTACATTCAAACGCAAAGCTAGAGAATGCAATAATGCAACAATAAATCTTTTATCATAACATAACTGCAATAGCTCGTGCGAATCAGTCAATCACGAACTCTCTTAGTATGAGACGAAAATTAGATGGAGTAAGAAAAATTGTCTGTCATAAAACAAGATATCTCATATACAGATGCATAACCTACAAACTAGAATATCAGTTAAAACTTTACAGTAGGGAGCTCTGCTCTACCATCGATAGATAACAAAAATGGCGGAAACGCCTACATATACTCAAAACAACCACAAAAAAAAAACTGAGACGTTGCATTAAAATCTGCGTCTGCATGGCTTCTGACCATCTGCACCTGCAATCTCTGAATAACCGTGCACCAATGGTGGACACAATCGAACTCCTGACAGCTCCGTGGGCGAATCGACGTGCCTTTAATTCATCACCGGACTTTCCCATTATGGCGGAGGCGATGTCTAACCACCACCAACTTCTTCAATAACTGCTTTATTGGGATTGAGGATGGCTTGGCCAACTCGGCACTTCTACGACATGGAAGACCCCCCGTGCTGCCACCTAGATTAACTGAACGGCCCGATGAATAGCGTGGAGGCCAACACGATGGGTTGGGCGCAGAAGGGGAGTGGCGGCGCCAAAACCGTGGAGGGGAATTAAGAAGCAATGAGGTGTGAGAGAGGTGGCGGGGGAAGACACATGGCGGAAGGCAATAGGTGGTGGGAGCAGGGGATGAGATATAATGGGCACGCCTTGATGGGAGGCTGACATGGAAAGGAGTGGGACGCATGGCAGGCGGTGAGTGAATGATGAGATGGAGGGGGAGACCATAGGGACCGCAAGAGGGGATATGGACAGATGTCAGAGGATGAGGAAGAGCTAAGGGGGGCGAGCCTCATCTTACGGTCAAGAGTTGAACAGATGGCAGGGGAGAGGATGGTCCACAAGCTGACACGATGGGGAAAGGGCCCACGCTGATTAACAATAGAGCATCTAAGAAGGATGAGATCACTTGAGCGTCGTTGATCCGGGCGCTTTGATCTCAGCCATTGGGAAGGTGCACGACTGATTCCGGACCCCCCCCCCTCCACTTAAAGATAGAAAGGCGGGGGGGGGCTCCGGAATCACCTTGGGATCCGTTGATCTGGGCGCTCCGATCATGACCGTTGAAGAGGTGCGCCCTCG
>ML813488.1:149968-170720 GCA_009831015.1 Picea engelmannii | reverse complement strand
CCACCTCACTCTTCCTACCTTCTCTTTCCCCCTCCATATCTCTCTCCCTCTCTAGGCCCTCTCACTCTCTCTTCCTCCCTCCTTCTCACCCCATATATCCCTCTCTTTCTCTCCATCACACACACACACATACCTCTTCCCATCTCTCACTCTCTCCCTCCTTCTCATCTACCCCTCTCTCCCACACTCCATGTCCCTTATCTCACTATCTCTCCCACTATGTCAATCTCTCTCCCAAGAGATGGGGATATAGAGCACAAGAGAGAGAATGGGAGATAGAGAGAGGAAATGAGAGAGAGGGGGCGAGGGGGGGGAGAGAGAGAGAGAGAGGGGGAGGGGATAGGGGAGAGAGAGAGAGAGAGAGAGAAAGAGAGAGATAGGTGTTGATCAAATTTTTGATCACCTAGATTTCTCGCTCTTGGAATAATAATAAAAAATTCATATCCGAATAAGAAAATTTGTAATTATCATCATCTCATGGTGTATTCTTCAGTCTCAAATTTTTTCATGCATTTTACGGATTAAAAATCCAAGTCTGTATACTCAAGATATCTACATTTTTGTCCAACCGCTTAATGAAAACGTTTTCCATGTGCAACAAAACTTATTTTTCTCTTGGTACTAAGTTTCCTCTCTTACACTTAGTCTCGGGAATACATTAATTTTCCTTTTATATCATGTTCTCAAACTTAGTTGTTTTCTCTTAAATTCTCTTACATTTCTCATCAAGTGTGTTCTTCTTATGACACTTCTTCTTATCTCATACATACTTCATCTTAGTATATCTCATACTAGTATAGAATACCATACTTAGTCTCTTATTCTTATACCCTCTTTATTAATATTTAAAGTCTTTTCCTAACCCCATTCTAAGTCTCAAACTTCTCCCACATTCCCTCTCTTACTTCCCTGAGTTCGTTTTATTTCCTCCCATTCCCTATGGGATCATACAACCTTTTTCCTTCTCACTTTTGCATCCCCATAACTCCCGCATTCCCCTCTCACTCCTGCATTTCCTCAATATTGACCTTCCATACCTCCCCTCTCCTCTCTTCCATCTCCCATACTCCCTAAACTTTTTTTTTTCTAAGTGTTATCCCTCCTATAAAATTGAAACACATGGCACCCTATATGCCCTATCTAATTGAAACACATGGCACCCTATCCGCCCTATCTAATTGAGACATGTGGTGACCAATGCTATTATAACATGTGGTGACAAATCACATCATGACATGTGGAATACTATCATAATGTGACACATGGGATGTGATGGAGAAACCAAAATTTTATTAATTTATGAAATTTTCTTAAGACACGAGAGCTATACCAAGGTCTCCATAATCTAATTTATTCCACAAGAAAAGCATGGAATATTTTTCATTATAAAAACCAATATATCACTCACCAAAATGCATGTGAGATTAAAGGAGGGTGATTTTTAATCAAGGGCCAAAAATGATCCACGAATTAAATGGAGGGCTACTGAGCAACGACCTTCAAAAGTTCATAACTCACGCTCCAGGTATATTTTATGGGAAAACCATACCTAGTTTGAAAGGTATTTCAACGTGGAAGACAATGGAACATATTTCAAAGGATGAATTTGACCATAATTCTCCTAGAAATTAAAATAACAATCAAATATGTTTCCATGGTTTACTGGTAAATTTGTTTGGAACCTCGACTTCTCGAGGCTATAACTTAAGATCCAGACCTCAAAAATCTTCTCAAGAGGACTCTTTCAAAAGATGAAATGATGAATATTTATCCTAGAATGGTTTTTGTGGCTGAAAAGTCACTTATCATGCTTAGCAAATTAAAGCATAGTCCACTTTTTGTTAAGGAAATAAACTTGAAAAAATAGAAATAAAAGTTTATTAAATAACTTTTATTAAAGATGAAATGGATATGACTTGAAGGAAAAAATTTCAATGACATAAAGTAATTAATGAGACTTCAATAATTAATCAATTAAAGTGATTTATGCCAAAAAGGAAGTGTGTGGAAAATTCTAGAAAGAAAAAACCCTAACAACTTCAAGAGCATTGAGAGCAGATTTTAAAAAGGAAAGAGAAAGAACCATGAAGGGGTTGGCAATCAAAAGTTTCTAGAGTGGTGAAGAGGTTGCAAGAAGTAAAGCTCTATCTTTCTAAAAGTCTTTAAATTGACCTCCTAAAAATTTTCTCTCGACATATTCTTCCTTTCTATTTCTTTCCATCAAATATTTCATCTATGTACGAAAAAAAGGAAGATTTGGGTTTGAACAGTTCTTTCCCTAGAAATATTCATTCATTTTGTAACATTTCAGGTCCAAAGGAGCGAAATATGTACCTGGAAAAAGAAGATGTGTTTATTTTAGTTCATGTAATTTTCATTGAGATCTTGTTCAGGTTATTTCAGTCCTTTTGTTCCAGACATTATCTAACTTATCATATTGGGATATTGTTGTAAATTTTTCTTGCAAAGAACTATTTCGGAGTATTACATTAGTGATTTCTCATACTTGAGTTGAAAGAATTTTATTCAAATGTATTTCCTATCAAAATACTTTTTGAGTTTTTATGAAGTTATCATTTGAAGATATTTGAAGACTTGTCCAGTTTTACTTCATCTTGCAAAAGTCACAACATATTACAGATTCATTTTATTTTACAAGAAAGGAAGAATGTCTGTTGAAAGGAGACTCCAAAACCTTATAGAAACAAATATCTGATGAAACACTTTATCCTTTCTTTATTTAAATGATATATTTGTATATTTGTATAATTTTATATAAGGGTTATAAATTTGTATATACAAGCTTTATTTTGAGATCTTTCAGGGTTTTCTCTTTAGCATTCATCCTTTGCATTCATTATAGAACCATACAAAAAATCTTCCAATATATTAGAGAGTAGTAACACCTCTATAAAAACAAAGGGGGGTATTTTATCCGCGTGAGGTTGTTGTTTAGATCCTGACCAATCTGAACATTAAAAATAGGGATACAAGGAGAGAGAGGTAGGTAGAGAGAGAGAGGTAGATAAACATAGAGAGAGGGGGTGGAGAGTGGAGAGGAGAGAGAGAGGGAGGGAGGAAAAGTGGGTGAGAGAAAGAGGGAGAGAGAGAAAGGGAGGGAGGAAAAGTGGGTGAGAGAAAGAGGGAGAGAAAGAGAGAGGGAGGAAGTGTTAAACATCAAAATACCACACTTAAGTACCTCACCCTAAGTGTCACAAGTGTCATAAAAAGTGTCATATGCACCTTTATAAGAGTCACATACACCTTGACACCATGAAATAAAATTTGTCACAATCCTTAGTCGATGTGGTAGAGAAATATATCATATGGATTATTCATTATTATTCATATGAAGGTCAAAATACTATGTGCACATGAATTATTTATTAATATTCATAAAAATAAAATTAATTTAGTATGAGAACCCACCTCATATTTAGTTTCCTAATCTCAAGGAGAGGTTCAGAATCTTCTGGATGGTTGAGATATTTTCTCAAACAAAAATCCTAATTTGGTGGATTTTGAGAGATATTTCCTCCTTAAAATCCTTGAGAGATATTTTCTCCATAAAATCCTCAAGAGATATTTTCTTCCTAAAATTGTTGGAGATCCCATTTTAGAGGATCTAGTGAGTGATATTGTCCATGGTGGTTAAGACCCCAAATCCCCTATAATGAGGGATTTACATGGAGAAGAGAAGGAAACAGGAAGCTTGGAGATATCATACTTATGATCATGGGATTCATGCAAGGGTTGGAAGAGGAGGGCTTGGAGGAGTTGCAGCTGACATAATTCATGGTTTGTAGTTTTTCTTTGTTCTCATTTAATATACTTGGCCTATTTCCTTCAAGTACGTGGTTTCATGTGCTTGTATATGTTTAATTTTATTTTCATAGATGAATTTGATTTGCCTAATCCATTATAGTATAATAAGGTTGATTGTTTCTTGTTGTTCATTGTAGGTATTGATTTGCGATAGGAATTGGATCAAGTTGTGGACATAAGTAGTTAGGACAAACATCATAAACATAGTGCATCCTACTTCATCTTATCCTCTCTTTTACGATAATAAAAATGAGTTTATAGGAATGGTAGTGTCCAAATGACTGTTTTTGTCTTGGTATAGGGGTCAATAATCCAAGGGAAAGTTCACCTGTCCGTAGGAGAATATTTCGGTAACAGAAATTGGCGACTCCAATGGGGAAGGACAATGAATTTTATTTCCTTGGATCGTCTGAGATTTTTCTCACCTTTACATCTTATTTGTTGTTTTTTTATGATCTACTTCCCTTTCTATCTTCTTCATTGAATATTTCACAGAGTCTTTGGCAAAGTTTTATGAGTTTTTAACCTTTTTTTTGAATTTTTGGGAAGGGAAGCGCTCCTCTACTGTGTACACCAGAGTGATGATCTAGTATCAACACTCCCATGTAGTGTATATCATAGTGTTGTAGCACTYTGTCCCTTTGGAAACATGAGCGTTGATCTCTTTTTATGGGTTTTTATGCCTCTTTCTGCTCACTTTTTATCAGTCTGATCCTAAGGGGATTTTTGCTCAGAGACCTTTGAATACTATTGACKTTTTTTTGCTAAKATTTGAGAATTTATCATTCATTTATGTTTATCCTTTGAGTTTGMAAATTTTCTCTTAGTTTTGGTCCCCTTAGGTTAACATGATTCCTGATTATTGTTTCCTTTTGAGTTTATCTGATCTTCGTCTCGTAAAGTTTTCATATTTCTTGACTGTTTAGGATTGTTCATAAACTAAGGTTTGCAAAGMTTGCTTGGTATTGAGCCTTCTTGTATTCATTTGAAACATCTCACTTTTCTGGATGATTAAGACTCGTTTTACAATGTATCTTGAATTTTGTTTCTGGTTTCTCATCGTTTGAGGATTTTCATGAGTTCTTATGTTCTTTCTATTTTTCATATTTGAGTTCTTGATTGAACGGGTTATCATACTTGTTTCTTTTAGTTCTCGTTATTCTTTGAATGCATTCTTTGTTTGAAATATTTTTTCTTTGTGCCTTTTGTATCTGCATCTGACTCTTTCATTTTGATTGAAAGTAATGAAGCATTAAAGGATTTGCATTTTCTTTATTTTAAAATCAAATAAAGAAGATAATTGTGTTCTTGCTTTTGGGTAGTGTAGTAGATTGCATTTAGAAAATTGCATTTGGGAATTAGGTGTTTTCATTGAAGAAAGTTGAACATGTTCTCCATCCCATATGTAGGATTCATTGAAGAAAAACATTTTCATCTCATTATTCTGCAATATTTTAGAGTTGAGTCTAAAACATCATAAGTTTCACTTTCACACCCTTGAGTAAACAACAACCCTAAAATGAAGCGCTTATAAAATTGATCAGACACTTTTATATTATCTGGTCACAAACCTACATTGGCTTAAAGTGTAGGGATTTAGAATAGGTTGCGAGTATAACTTTCCAAATCCATTAGACAAACATAGAATCTTGTGCTAGGGAGAGGTAAATACAATTTGTAATATTCCATATATAAAATAGTATGAAGAACATAAATAATTAGCAAGAAATGGCAGATAAACAATGATATAACTAGAACAATACCACAATAATACCAAAATAATACCAGAATAACACCAGAAAGAGCACTTTGATTACTGAGAGCAATGTTCACTTACCTCTTCGAGGGGGAAACCTCCAGCAGAGAAGAGATCTATTACAATAATATCCAAGACAAAAATTCGCATACCCTCTACTCCTATTTGTACTAAATATGTCTATCCAAAAGAACAGTCTATAGGAATATCCTTATATAAGAGGAAACTTCTATTAGGTTTTCTTACATTTTACTTATTCTTCCTTATTGATAGGTATTATTAATATTGAGCTTTATTACATGGAAATATATTATTCTACCTAAATGAGGGGTTAGGTCCCTAACATGTCCTCCCCCTTAAAAACAACCTTGTCCTCAAGGCTTGGGATGAGGAAATTGTTGCATAATGGTAGTTGGTTCCCAAGTGGCATCTGTTGGATTTATTTCTTTCCACTGGACTAACACTTTCTTGATTGTGAAGTGACACACGCAACACTCATTCTGGTCCAAAACTACTTGTGGCTATAGCCAAATGGAGCCTTCTTCGTCCAACTCAGGAAGGTTGGTTTGAGTTTGGAACTTAGTTCCAATCACCTTCTTTAAGAAGGAAACATGAAAAACGGGATGAAGATTAGAATGGTTGTGCAAGGATAACTGATAGGAAACATGTCCCACATGCTTGAGAATGGTATACAAACCATAAAATTTGGGCGCAAGTTTCTGACAATGGTCAGCCTTGAGGGAATTTTTATTGTAAGTTTGAATTCAAAGAAACACATGATCTCCTTCTGCAAATTCACATTTAGAGAAACCTTGATCTTCTTGTTTCTTCATGCGATTCTGGGCCATGACCAAATTATCTTTGAGGGTACGAAGAATATCCTCTCGAACTATAATATTTTGGTCAACTGCCTGGACCTTCGAGACACCTGGAAAGTATGAGAGAACTGAAGGTGGTTTTGTCCATATACCACTTCAAAAGGAGTCATGCAGGTAGTTGTATGGTAAGAACTGTTGTACCACCATTCGGCTAGTGGTGACCATTGAACCCACTGATTTTTACCTTCTAATGAAAAACACCTCAAATATGTTTCCAAACACTTGTCGACAAATTCAGTTTGACCATCAATCTTGGGATGGTAAGTTGTGTTAAGATGCAATTGGGTGCCTTGTAGCTTGAACAATTATTTCCAAAAATTGTTGATGAAAGTTGGGTTACGATCAGAAATAATAGAATGAGGCATGCCATGAAGCTTGAAGACCTGGTCCATGAAAGGTTGAGCCACAATGGAGCCTATAAATGGGTGTTTAAGAGCACATAAATGAGCATACTTGGAAAGACGATCAACTACCACCATGATGACTAATTTATTGCCCAATTTAGGTAAGCCTATAATAAAATACATATAGTTATCGCTCCAAATAGTAGATGGAATCAGAAGTGGTTGTAGTGTGTCAGGAGCTTTGACTATTTCTCCCTTGTTTCATTGGAAAACATCACATTCGGTCATAAAATTGTGAACGTCCTGTTTCTTACCATCCCAACAAAAAGAACGTTTAACCCGGTCATAGGTTTTGGTAAACCTTGAGTGCCCAGTGGTGGGTGTAACATGAAGCTCAAAAAGTACCGTGGATTTAGGTTTTGACTTTTTACTTAAATACAAACGACCTTTGTATCAAATATCATCATTGAGCCAAGAGTACCCTGGGGAAACTAGAGAATTGGCATGCAATTGTTGTATCAGACGCAAACTTTTGGGATCGTGTAGCCATTCTTGGTGAACAACTTGGAGACAATATGGTACAATGAAGGAGAGAGAAAAAAGGGACCCTTCATCTTCATATTTTCTGGAAAGTGCATCAATAACCACATTGTCTTTTCATTTATTGTAAATGATCTCATAATCATATCCAAAGAGCTTAGTGACCCATTTGTTTTTCTCTGGTGAGGAAAGGTGTTGTTCCAAAAAATACTTGAGGCTTTGATGATCTGTCTTAATTTGGAAGCGTTGCCCCAATAGATAAGGGCACCAAAGATCCACGACATGTAGAATGGCCAACATTTCCTTTTCATAGATTGATTTTCCCAAATGTCTCTCTGACAGTTGTCTGTTGGTAAAGGCCAAAGGTCGAACCTCTTGCATAAGGACTGCTCCAATTCCTTTCTCGAAAGAATCACATTCCAGGACAAAGGTCTTTGTGAAATCAGAAAGGGCCAGGACTAGAGTGGTGAACATGGCCATCTTCAAGGTTTGAAAATCATGAGCAGCTGTTGGAGTCCAAGTGAAAGAATTCTTTTTAAGTAGAACAGTGAAAGGTGCCGCAATATTTCCATAATTCTTAACAAACTTGCAATAATAACATGTTAAACCTAGAAATCCACGTGAGCTTTTGATATTCTTTGGGTGAGGATAATATTGCATAGCTTCAATATTTTTAGGATCCACCCTGACACTGGCCTTGCCAACAAGATGATCCAAGTACTTGACTTCTGAGGCGCCAAAATCACATTTAGATTGTTTGAGGAAATTTTGGTGGTGTGAGAGTATGTGGATAACTCGATCCATATGAGAAAGATGGGTTGTATAGGTTTTACTATAGATGGGGATATCCTCAAAGAAAAATAAGACAAAATGACGGAGAAAGGGACGGAAGACATGATTCATGAGGCTTTGGAAAGTGGAGGGGGAATTATACAAGCCAAAGGGCATGAACAAAAAATCATAGTGGCCCTCATGAATTCTAAATGCAGCCTTAGGAATGTCTTCCTCATTCATATGTATCTTGTGGTAGCCAAAACGAAGATCAAGTTTAGTAAAGAACTGGGTGCCACTCATTTCATCCAAGAGGTCAACAATGACAGGAATGGGAAATTTGTCTTTAATGGTGAGTTTGTTGAGGGTGTGGAAGTAAGGAAACATGTGCCAAGAACCTTATTTCTTAAGGACCATGACCACATGAGAAGAGTAGGGGCTCGTACTTGGGTGGATAACACCTGCGTTGAACAATTCTTGAACAATTTTCTCAATTTAATTTTTTTGGGAAAAGGGATGACGATAGGGACAAATATTGGGTGGAAGGCTACATCAGAGAAGGGGAATTGAATGATCATGAAAACCATGGGAAGGAGGGAGTCCGTGGGATTGGAAAAAACCACATGATGTATGGAGAGGATGGATTAGAGGTTCGACAACACAGAGGGCGTCTCAGTGGCTTGAATGGCATGGAGTTGTGCAATAATTCCATAATGACCTTTTTCTAGCAACTTTTCCATGCGATGGGAACTGTTGATCTCCAAGGAACCGATGGTGATTCCTTGGAACTTATATTGTTGGCCCTCCTGGTCGAATTGCATGGTTAATTCCTTAAAATCCATGAGAAAGGGACCCAAAGTCCTTAGCCATTTTTCACCCAAGATAATGTCACAACCTCCCATGTCGAGAGAAAACATATGAGATTTCATGTGGTACTAACCAATTTGGAGACACACATTTTCACAACACCCTCCACATTTCATGGACCCGCCATTAGCAATCATTATTTGAAAATTATTGACGATGCATATATAGAAATTAGTATCTTGGGCAATGCGGCAATGAATAAAATTATGGGTGCTTCCACTATCGACAAGAATGATGACCTTCCTATGCTTAATGTAACCAATTAGCTTGAGGGTTTGGGGAGAAGAGATGCCAATGAGAGCATTTAGGGAAATGACCGGTTCCACTTCCGTAGAGTTGGAGGGAGGGGTTATGTCATTGGGTTCAGGTGACATGACCACAAGGGGAGCCTCAACATTGGCTTCCGAAACATCCTCTGAGATGACCATAAAAAGATTTTTTTCCTTACACTTGTGCCCAGGAAAATATTTTTCATCACAATTATAACAAAGGCCTTTGATTTGGTGTTTAGCCATTTATTCTCTGGTCAATTTATAGATGTTTAGTGGAGTAGAAGGAGGAGTGGGAGTGACTGGTTTAGTTCGAGTAATAAAGGAGGGTTTTCTGTTTTGAGAAGAAAGAACCTGTTGCGCTTCCTTAGCTATTTTAGTAACATCCACCAAACTCTAAGGCCAATCCATGAGGACATGGGCACGAATCTCATCCTTGAGGCCACTAATAAAACATTCTTAGAAAAAAGCATCAGACATTCCCTCTGTACGAAAATCCAATCGCTCAAAAGTAGCTATAAAGTCTTCCAATGTGCCATATTGTTTCAACTTTGTCAAATGACCTAAATGGTTGGTATAAGTGTCAAATCATTCATAAATCTCTACCACAAAGTGTGTCCAAGCCACATACCCTTGGCAGACATTTTTTCTCCATTTCCACCATTTCCAATGTTCTTGATCTAGATGGATAACACCATATCAGAGTTTGGCCAACTCATCTGTAATGCCATACAAAGAGAAATAATGTTCTATTTGAGCTACCCAACTATTGGGATATGAGACATCAAATTTGTTCATATCCACATGTGGAAGGTGTTGGTCACGCTGAAAGTGATGGGGCTGAAAATCATGGGAATGAGAGGAAGTTTAACCTTCGGTTTGCAAAGGTGGGTCATATGAGGGAATATATGTAGGGATATGTAGCTTGGCATAGATCATCGTAGTGAAGGATTCAATATGGGTAGTGAGGTATTGTTTGAGGTCCACTATTTTGGCATCGATGGAGGAATGCATGGTTTTATTGATGGTGCCAATATTGGCACTAAGTTGTCTCACTTCTTGTTGGGTTTCTATGAAATTAGCATGCAAGGAATTGATGTGAGCTTCCAAGTCTTGGCTACGAGTGTGGGCCATGATGAAGAGGGAACATGAAAAAGGGGCGAGTGGGACCACACATAAAATGGGTTATGGGTGAGGTGTATCACAACGATCAAGGCGACGAGTGGAATCCAATGGGGTAAATTCCAAATAAGGGTGTTGGAAGGGGGTCAGGTCCACCGAGAAAAACAAATTTGCTGAAAAATAATGGTCCACGAGGAATCCATGTGGATTACAATGAGATAGGTCTCAAATAATGGTGCCAATAGGATCTTGTGGAGTTATACTCTGATCTAAAGAATACTACACTGACAAAATGCCCAAATGCTTAACAGGAATAAATGTGTAATAATTTCATAACTCGAATGCATGAGACACAGTTGCGCGGTAATATATCTTGTCTGTTCTATTTTTTTTTTTCTATCCCAAGGGTTAGGGTATTCAAGGGTTCTACAAACAAGGGTTTTCCCTATGCTATAACTCTCTGATATATGTGTAGAGTCCAACAGTATTACTCATCTCAATATCTCAGGGGACCAACTAAGGAGGCTAGACCGTGCCCTTAGTCGTACTACCCAACTACCCCGGTACTAGAGAATATCTTCCTGAGTGTTGGTCTCAGTGGCACTATATCAGTTAGGCAGCCAATCGGTTTATCTATGGAGGGATTTAGGAGATCTAGCCTGATCTGTATACAAGTGTTATTTGATGTGCTACCACTCGAAGGGGTACCAACAAGGGCTACAAGGGCAGCCAATAGATGTGTGCGCTTAAGTACCACTTGTATTTCCTACATGTAAGAATCATTGACCATGTGTTTATGTGTGTAATGAAAAATCTATGTAGCTTTAATATGTCGGAATACATCTCTACCTTGAAAAAAAAATTACCCACAATTTTCTGCCGAGGAAGGTGCTCTGATACCACTTGTAATATTCTAGATATAAAATTTGTATGCAGAACATAAATAATTAGCTAGAAATGGAAGATAAACAATGATATAACCAAAACAACACCACAATAATACCAGAATAATACTAGAATAACACCAAAAAGAGCACTTTGATTACTGAGAGTAATGTTCACTTGCGTCTTCAAGGGGGAAACCTTCAGCAGAGCAGATCTCTATTACAATAATATCCAAGACAAAACTTCTCATATCTTCTACTCCTATTTATACTAAATATGTCTATCCAAAAGAACAATGTAGAGGAAGATCCTTCTAGAAGAAGAAGATTCTATTAGGTCTTCTTACATTTGAATTATTCTTCCTTATTGCTAGGCCTTATTTATATTGACCTTTATTACATGGAAATATATTATTCTACCTACGTGAGGGGTTAGGTCCCTAACACAAGTGTTCGCATAAGAATAGTTAGGATCACCCTCTCACACAGGGTTTAAAAACGAGGTCGCGTGCTGGAGAGTAGTGTATATTTCCCCTCCGAAGCTTAACCCATGTAGCAAAAAGATTGTATATTATGGGTTCTTCCTGAGAAACGAATCATTTCATTTGGTCTTGGAGCTTCATGAATCCTGAATCCATTCAGGGTTCTTAGTAGTATTTTGGTCCACTTGTCCTCAGATCTCTTGAATAATTTCAGATTTGTTATCCTACCCATACATTCCTTCTCGACTGTCAATTGTACCTACCTGGAGGCTGGCTGGGAGTTGGTAACCTTAGTGGCCTATATCTATAGGGTTGATACACAAGGTGATGGTGAAGGGGAGTCTTCACCGTACCTAGGTTAGACATTGGTCAAACTCACTCAAGCTCCTTGGAGGGTACACCCATGGGTAAAACCGTGTGGAAACTTGCACCAAGGCATAATTTTTTTAAGCAAGTTGCCAACGTAACTGATCCACCCGCTCTTTCCCACCCCCTTCCTATATTGATCTCGCGATGTTGGATTTCATCACCAACTAGTAGTTTCATTGTGGGAAGGTTTGTTTAATTGTTTGCTTCTTATATTTGTAGTCTGTGTTTCTTGTTTTCCTTAGTGTACCTTAGGTTGATTCAGTGTCAATGGTGTCAATTCCTGGGAGTACCAACGAAGGAACCCCTTTTCCCAAGGAGTCTTTCACCTTTCCATATTTTGGAAATGTTGGTCCTCCATGCATTGCCACACTGATTCTTCCAGGACTCTCCATTGGGTTACCGTCGGTTTGGTTGTTCCACACTCCAGTGATGTCGACTTTTCCCAGTGCTTCGAATGCACCATATGCTTCATATGTAAGCACACCACCCAAACATCAACCTCATGTCGACCTTTATCCTTCTTCACCCATTATGTATCCTTCCCTTTCTCTTTCTTCACCTAGTTAAAGATCTAAAGAAAGTAGCCAATTTGATAAGAAGAAGAAGAAATAGAAGGAGAAGAAGAAGAAGAATCAGAAAGAGACCAAGCCTCCAACTGCATCAGGTCATGTTGGATCCTAGCAACCAACGATTTTTAATTGCACTGGGAGTGTTGATAAATTCGACAAGTCTAAAACGAAGAATCCCAAATTCCCTTTCATGCTTTGTAAGGGTGACCACTTTCTGAGGGATTTACTTGGTATCCCCAAGGTCTTATAAATGTGGTCTTCCATGTCATCGACCCCTGTTGAGCATGCTAGTGATACCTCACTGACTAGTGACGTTAAGGTTGGTAAGAAGAATATAACCATCAAATTTCCTTGTATGTTATGAGAAGGTGATCATTACTCTCACATTTTCCCTCATATGGACAAGGCTTCTTATCGTTTCGAAAATATTCAACCTCAAACTGGTTATTATGATAAGATCTCTCCCAAATTGTCATTAGTTGATGGATTGGTCAATCTGGTTCCACCCACAGTCATTCTGGTTGATGATGTGTTCAATATGGTTTCATCCTCGGTTAAAACACTAACCCAAGTAGTTGATCCCATTCCTTCATCGATCATCCCGAATCTTCATATGAAAAGTGAAACCCAAGTGATTGATCCAGTTTCGTCATCGATAAACCCCACTCTTCATTTGAAGAGTGCCAAACTGGTCAATCTGCTTTCTTCATCAATCAATCCCACTCCTCATTCAAAGAGTGAGGATGTCTCTCAGGTATACCTTATTAATATTGATTCACCTGGACAAGGGGCCACTCTTCTTGTCCCGATGGCACCCCCTTCAAGCAATCAGATGATTTCTATTAATTGAAATCATTTGACGGAACCTCGTATTCCTTCTTACATGCATTTCCAAATCACCATGAATTTTTGTGATAAGAATATTTATAACACTATAATAGACGAAGGTGCTTCTATTAACATCTTATCCATGAATTCTTGGAAAGGTTTTGGTTCCCTGCAACTTGTGCCTATGACTCAAAATATATTGACCTTTGATAGAAGAGTTATTCAACCTTTAGGGATCCTTCCTCAATTTTCGGTTACTTTGGGAGGAAAATTGTCTACGTCGATGTTATGGTAGTTCACGACCCCTTGGAATTTAACCTTCTCCTTGTGCAATACTATGTCTACATTATGAGATCGTTTGTGTCCACTCTCTTTCAAGTGATATGTTTCCATCACAATAGAAACATAGTAATGATCAACCAAATGTCTACATTATGAGATATTTTGTGTCCACTCTCTTTCAAGTGATATGTTTCCCTCACAACAGAAACATAGTAATGATCAAGCAACTTTCATTCATTGACCCTCATTTGTGGTCAACCATCCTCCTTCCCTGAATGGTTCATACATTCCAACGATGTCTTCCCCACCGCAGGTCAATTATGTAATGACTTGCCCCATTCATTTAACTCCGTACGAGAGGGAATATCCCCCTTCTCCTGAGTTAGATACGGGAGTTGACATGTTCATCTCTTCGATAGGGATATTAGATCCATATCTCCCTATCCTTATCGAGGTCATCGATATGTATTCCTTCCAGAGTGTTTTTCTTCCATCTAGCGAAGATCTCCTAGAAGCCATGGATGACATTTTTCCATTGACATGTATTCCTTCTAGAGCATTGTCCTCTTGGAAGCCATGATAAAGGATAGGTTTTGAGCATATTTTTTCTTCTCTGTGGTAAGATTTTTTAAAAATGAAACAAAGGTTTTGAGCATAGTTTTTCTTCTGTGTGTCAAGCTCGTTAAAAAATGAAAAAAAGGTCTTGAGTATAGTTTTTCTTCTCTAAGGAAATATCGTTAAAAATTTAAATAGAAGCTATGAGCATAGTTCATTATCTTTGTCAAACTCATTAAAAAATGAAATAGACCCCCCTCCATTACAATCAATTCTCACTCTGGATCGAGTACTTGAACCTTCTTTTCCTCCACCTAGTGAAAATGTTTCCATTAGTAACCAGAAACCTAAATGAGGAAGAAGAAGAGTCGCCAAATGCAATGACACTTGGGGGCCAGATCTGAAGCCTCTGGAAATCATGCTGGAGAAAAACCGTTAAATTCTTCCAAAGAATATGGGGGAAAACTACCTCTAGAGACATGTTTCTAGGAGGATCCTTGTTCGAAGGGAATTCCCATCTTAACATAGTAGTCTTTTTCTAAAACAAGCTTAGTCTTTTTTCTTTCTCGTTCTCGTAAATACATGAGAATAATTTACCGATCTTAGTATTTTATCTTTCTCATGCTCATAAATACGTGAGAATAGGTTACCGAGTACACTTTTATCTCTTTTTCGGATTCGTACAAGTAATACGAAAAAAGGAATTCTTTGGAGTCTCCTTTAAGATATTTTCAGACTCTCTAAACATGAAAAGATTGTAGAGTGATCTTTCTTCCTTTCACACTCATTAAAAGGTTTGAAAGGGCGTATTTCGAGTGATATTTTATCTCTTTTTCATCCACGTGAGACTAAATACGAAAAATGAACACTCTAATCGAGCATGATTATAATAGTTCTCCCCTGTATTGTTTTACACTTTTTTCGGGCTTGGGAGACTAAATTTACGAAAAATTCATCCATGGAGTCTCCTTTAAGTTCTTTTCAGACTCTCTAAACATGAAAAACCACCGTGTTTTCCTTCTCCGTACTCGCTAAACTACACATTGAAGGATCCATATGGGAATGAACCCTTACTTCTTCTAGTTCATTAAATAAAAGAAGAGGAACTTATTGAAGGTGAGTTATATCGATCATGTGTTACCCTCCTCGAGCTAGTTAAATGAAAAAGAGGTACTCATTTATCTAGGTGGGGCGAAATTGAAGGAAGTGGGTCAAGTTTTTGGGAATCCTTTATGGCATCTATTATTTCCCTTGAACATGGAACTTGTTTGTGTCTTGTCTTACAGTTGGGTAATCCACTTGTCTATGAGTCATACCAATTCCATGTGTCACCATACTTTTTCATCCAGACGAAGAGAGCTCTTATTGTCATCAAATTACATTCTTGGTACTTTTCAAGTCAATGCTGCCAAGTCAGTTTTTGTGCCTCATCATGTTCAAGGGAAGTTTTGCATCAAACCATCCATCTGCAGTATTGTGAGTTTCCACTTCCTGTGTTAGTCCATACTCATTTGATTCACCATGTCACATCACATTCCAGTGTCATTTTCATGTCGATGATGGCAGATACATCAAGGCCCTCATTCAAAGAATATTTTCCTATTGACTTCAACACATTATCTAGGAATTAGACTTAGAAACCAATTAGTACCTTGGGACATACATGCCTCAATGACAATCCTCCTCTCTTTTGAAAGTAGGTTTACACCATTGACCTCTGATCAGATGATTCCGTGAATGTTTGAACTCAACTCATTTATTCACATTCGCTCGAATGTACTAGGGTACCTTTGGAATCATTGACATGATTGGTGATTTCCCTCGCACATTTGAACGATTTACCTCAATGATCGGTAATCAAGTGGTTTCTACCATGTTCGAAATCAAATCATATATTCACATGGATAGATTCATACCACATCGAGATTGGGATGAAGAACTTGGTTTGAGCATTCAATCTATTATCTGCTTTTCCCAGGCTAAGAAGGAGATCATTTGAGCATGTTGATATATATACTGTCACATAGATCCACATTGTATTGGTCTGTGGCTATGTTTTATCATCTCGTAGCTCCACTGTGTATTTTTTGTGGCTATGATCGGTTCATGTCATGGAGGTATGGATCCACATTTTATCTCTAGTGGCCATATCCTTAGCCAATATTTTTTATGGATCTGCAGTGTATTGGTCGGCGGTCGTGCTTTGAGTAATCTCATATTTCAAGCATAGGTATGCATGCCTTAGAAATAGAACATATATTAATATTGTTTCATGATTTTTTCTGGGTTCTACCAGGTTCTCCAACTCCACACCCTTGCATTGATGAATTTGTAAAGTGTTTCGACCATCAGTTTCTCTTTTGACCTCACACTTTAGGGGGCATCTATTACACATCAAAATTCCACACTTAAGTATTGTTGAGGAAAAGATATGATATGATCTTACTCAAGCATTTTCAGATTCTACTTGGCTAAAGAAAAATAGACGAGAATATCACCGTATGTTTATAGCCATCAAAATTAATATCCTAACTCATAAGTATTAATTACAAGTTCTTAGGCTAGTCTTTTTATAAATATAAGCTTGCTGGAAAATTCATTGTTTATGTGATTTTATGAATATAACAATTGTTGAAATAAATGTAAAGATATAAGTAAAGACACCAAGTCAATAATCAAGACAGGTGAGACATAAAGAAATCCATTATTTCATTCCAATTCATCAAAGAGTCATCCTTTTTACAAAATTTTGTGATGAAGTTTTGGACCAAAGTCAAACTTAGACATCCCCGATGAAACATACAAAAGGACCTTTGACAGAAAATAAAAAACTAAACTCTAAAAGCTGGATCAAATTGCCACAGATTGTTTCCCACTCGACTCTGCACAATAGCCTTTGTTAGTCATGAAAACTAATTCACAAACGAACAAGTCTACATAGACTATCAAATATAGATCAAAACCTCTGAAAAACAAGTGTATGAATGATGTAATTCAACCCTGAATCTTGTTGTCTACAATAAGACCCTGTTATCATAAAAAAGAATCAAGCTTGTGATAAATTAAGGAATGAATGAAAACTGAACTATCTCAACACGAACTCAAAGAGAAAACCTTAGTATGTTTCTCCTTCTATATTTCTTTGTTCCTCCCTTTCCCCTCGCCTTTAAGAAAATTAGAATTGGTTGAACCAGTTGAACTACTTCATTAGTTAAGTTAACTAAAAACTCAACAAACATTTTAGTTAGGGGGAAAAGTAATAAATCATAATAAGGGTTTTAAATAAATAATAACTAGTCGGTGGGACCCCTTATGACTCCCCTTTAGCTCTTAATAATCATAACATAACTAGTCAATTAAACAAAAACATACCTCCTTGTGGCTCCCATCATCACATTCATGTTTGAAAATTTATTTCACTGATATTTGAAATTATTTTCAAAAATATATTACTCATATATAAAAAAAAAAAAACATGTTGTCCAAAAATTTTGAAGTCAACTTTCATCAACCATAAATAAAATAAAATTTAAAATCCATATTTCCCACTTTGAGATGCAATCTTTTCCTTGTTGTTGTTGTCACCTTTTGATATCTCTGAATTTTCCTTTGGCTGTGTTGAGCCTTTAGGCCTAATATCATTGATCACATGATAACAATTGTCCCTCAAATGCATCTAGGAGGACACAGATTTATCAGAGCCATTGGAGGGTGAGGAAGGGGAAATAATGGATTTTCCTTTTTCAGGGGCATGGTCAGCCTCAGTTTTCAACCTTTTGGTAGCATGGGAGGAATGGACTGGTGAGTGGACAGGGGAATATTGGACAATCTGATTGATAGGTGGGGGAGCAGGTAAAGACAAATTTGGCCAGCCAGGATGTTGGGAGACTATCGGGTGGACAACCTCTTTCCATCTGTCGTTTTTGGGAACCTCGGGTTGCAATGAGACATGAGGGGGCACGTGAATACTAGGGGCTTGTGGAGCTTGGAAAGGAGGCCTTTCAGGCCTAGGTTGGACCATTCCTTGACCAATCCAATTGAAAAACCCAACCTAAAATAGCTGGCCTAACTCTTGTGAGTCAGCATCATAGTGAATGGAGAATCTTGGCCTTCTAGGGCCCAAGTTCCAATTACCTCTTCCATGGCTACTGTTAGAGAAATATTTGACTCACCTTATGTAATATTGTAGAGAGGGCCTTACTCCATTTCCCTATGCAGACTCACTTTCCTTGATTGATAAATCCAGAGAAAAAAATATAATTTTTTTCCAATTGTACGCATCTTGCACCCTATACAACAAGCGTATACATAGGTCGATCCACTACAACCCACGTACATCCAGATTTGTGCCATAAAATCAAAATTAAATGTTGGGTTTCCATGTCACGGAAGGAGGTCTCTGATCCTTGGCCTTCTATATACTAGAAGCATTCTGACTCGACCCTTTAGTTTCATTTTGAAGGCTATAAAGAAGCCAATTCTGAGCTATGGAAAGGAGAGAGAATTCAACTTTGAGAGAAAAGTTACTCTGGAGAAATTATTACTTCATACTGATTCTACATCCTTTTGTCCTTTAAGTCTGAACACAATGTTCATTCCCCAAGCTCTTCCCTTATTGATGGATAACATCATTGTATCCCTTCTATGAGCTTGCCTTTGGTGGAGGATTGAAGTGGTGGAGGCCTATCTGGAAGGAACTTGGTTTCTTGGTTCTGAACTATGCCGACATAGAAGTCTATAATATTTTCACTTATGCTGATCATTTATTAATAGAAATACTCATTTCTCGTCCAATTGATATCTTTCAAATATATGAGTTATTATCCATGGGCATGTTTTTTTTGTATATTAATGGATTATGCTATCTAATGTGCTAATATTTTATATTATCACTATATGCTTGCTTCGCTTGTTTGTTGAGAACTTATTGCAGGTATAAAGCTTTGGGTCAAAGTGCTCAATGGTGGACATCATCAAACATTTGGACGAGGTAGGTCCCTTTCTTATCTGGATTGCACATTGATTTATATAGCATGTTTGTGGGAAATAATTGATTTCTGCAGTCATACCTGTCTGTTGTGGTTTACCCTAGCCATAGAGATATTTTCCTCGTAACAAAATTGGAAACCATACTGGGGATGAATCTTCTTTCATAGGGTTTAAAATACTTTTCTCCTTATATTTCTCTCGTTTATATTGTGGTTCTTGTCGTAACATTCCTTGACAGCTCATGTTCACTTTGGGTCTGAGTTTTCAGCCTTTCTCCCTTGCCTGGATTTTTTTCAAAGAATATACGTGCATTTTTCCTTGACAGTCGTGTATACACACAATCTGTCTCACTGCAAGCTGCGTATACACGCTATGTTTTCCCAAACAGTCGTGTACACCCTTTTTCCTTTCCTGTTTTCTTGGTCTGGTGTTTTCTGGGTGGGATTTGATGCTTGCTGAGACTTCTTGGTGAAGTATTTCTCTTAATTTTTTCATTTTTATTGTCCTTTTACATTGGGATGTGTTATCACTATAACGATTATTCTTCAAATCCGAGTTTAAATTTAGGAGGTGACTAAATCATTGTAGAGACATGGCGTCATTTGGAGGCTCAGGTCATATATGGCAGCGATGTGGACAAATATAGCAGAAGCGCAAAGGAAGAAGTCCTACGGACCGTTGATATTGAAGTATCCCAAATCAACAGTTGAGGCCCATGTCAGGCCATGAAATAGCATGAAAGTTAATTATGCGAGGGTGGACCGTGGAAAACCATTTTGGTTTTAGTAGTGGATGTGTGGCGCCCTTAGAAGTGCATTGGGGTGAAAATTAGTTTGCCTGAAACCATTTTCCCAACAGCCCCGATGTCACATGGTCTAATGTGTCAAATAAACAACTCATGGGGGGAGGTGACGGATAGTCAAATCACCTCACATTGTTGCTTCGGGTACCTCTCGTCCAACATGTTAGGTGAACGTCGTCATATAACTAAATCAAAAGTTCATCATTCGAAGTAGATTGATGAAGCGTGGCAAACCAACATACCCTGTCAGTAATTCATGATTAGGAATCAAGGACTACCGGTCTTTAGATATGGGTAGCTTTATCCTATTCCGAGAAATCATCTTCCCATGCATAAGTGAGGTAATCTCAAGCTGGATTGATTTACTGAGTTCTGTAGAGTTAAGGGAAACAAAAATAGCAGTCTATGTGAAGATCAGAAGACATGGACAACATCAATCGAACAGTATCCAGTACAAGAAGGTTTTCAACCAATGTGTCAAGCTTATCAATAAGTGAGAAAGAAAGGTGGGTTGCGCAGATATTAGAAACTAAATTTCATACCGAACCCGCAACTGAATCAGAGTCGGGGGTCAGATTAAAACCTGTTATGAGGGATCTAGTCATCAATGAACATGCATA
>ML813488.1:108180-149568 GCA_009831015.1 Picea engelmannii | reverse complement strand
AAAGGTGGATTTTGGATTGTTTACGAAAAGATTCTAATTGGTGGTGATAGAGTCTTGTGTTATTTCATAGTATATGATTCATGTTATCTTATATTTCATTTACGCTTTCATCTGTCTAAATTGGAGAAACAAAAACCCATAATTCATCATTGCGATGCTCTTGCTTAAGCGATTTAGACTATGTGTATTTCTTCTCAACCAATTCCAAATTTATTTTGATATGTTCTGATGCAGTTATATGTTTCTTTTCCTTCTGATGCCATGCAAATTTTCAGATATTAACTTAGACTCACTGCCTCATTTATCCTTTTCCTCTTAATAGTTCTCACGTTTTGACAATGCATTGTTCATTCCAGACTCCATAGCCCAAATGATATCTTCATTTTCTCCAGTTATTTTAATAAGAACCCCCCAAACAAACCAAATCTAGCCACCGATTTATAAATAAATAGAAAGTGACAAGAGATATCCCTCTTTGAGTTGATCAGTCTAGTGCCTCATCTCTACAGTTGGTTGAAACAGTTATCTCTGTCGTTTTTCTATTCAGCCGGACAAAATTTACAGAGTGCTAACATTCTGGCATTGTTGTTGGGGAAGAAATTGAAATTTTTTCCCTGGGAAGAACAACATGGTTGAGTTCTAAGGTCTGAGAGCAGCAGACACTTAGGCAGATATTGGTTGTATTCCTGCTCTGGCGACTCCACACATCAAAAAAATAGTTTGAAGGTGATTCCACTAGTAGAAGAATCCAAAGATTTAAATTTTCACTGGCGACTCCACTCTCAATGAAGAATCCATCTTCCTAAACATCAATGGAGACTCCACTCAAATTTCAAATACAGAATGCAGTTTAGAGAATTCACTGAAAGACGATGCCCCTTGACTAAGGTATGAGAAGGTGTTATGGAAGAAAACAAATGCTCAAAATGGGATTTTTGTTTTCAGATCATTTTTCTATTTGTTATAAGTTGTCTTTGGTCCTTTCTCGAAAATGCTAGACAAGTTATTCTTTACTTACAGGATGAAAATAATGACCATGACAATCCAAAAATTATATATCCCCCTCTTAGAATTACACGAATGTCCCCTGAGTTTATCATTGATTTTGATAAAAAAAATCATCTGGGCCACGTGATGACCATAATCACGTTGATGAGTCTCATGAAACCAGAGTTGATATTTCCCCTCCTACACTTGACCCAACACCCTCCAAGACTTAGGATAGATACAAACCCTTAAATTTACCCCTTATCCTTTATAATTTTCCTCCAAAACACTATGATTACTTACCTATGTTTGATGGGGAACCTGATACCATCTCAGCTGAAGAACACATCCAAGGGTTTGAGCATTTTATATATTTGTTTGAGATTGACCATGATGATGTTTTTATGAGGTCCTTCTCTCAATCCTTGAAAGGGGACACCAAAGAATGGTTCAAACATTTGCAGCCAGAGATAATTATCTCATGGGAGGAATTGAAAGATGTCTTTTTAAAGTTTTGGGGCAATAAGAAATATTTGGACCTACAACTTAGAGAGTTATATTGTTGAAAAAGAAGGACAACGAAACTGTTTCCATATTCAGTAGAAGGTTTTCTAGTACCTATCACAATTTGCCCAAATAAATTCGACCCATTGAAGTTGTTTCCATGCTTCATTATGCAACTACTCTCCATCCAGATTCATCTCTTTCTTATGGAAAGAAGATTCAAGTCCTTTCAACAAATGTTCCATGTTGCTCAGGACATTCAACACAACATCCAAAAATGTAAACGGATTCAAAATGAGAGACTAAATGCTCAAGAACATGAAAATGAATATGAAAGGAAAGGGGCTGATTAGGATCCTGAACATAGAATCGACAACACTAGAGGTCCTCTTGTGGTTTCTTATGCCAATGATTTTGTAAAAAATTATATTCCACCTGTTGAAAGAGGGGGTGTTGATCCATCTCATCATAAGCAAAAGGATGCTTGTTTTTGTATTCGTTTATAGACGGTCAAGAGAATGAGATTACAAATCTATTTGTTGAAGAATGGGTTGATGTTCCCAGTCTGTTCTTGTTAGATGACATCGYACAGACAATTGATTTTCCTGTATATGAAAAATATGAGGAGGATTGTGACRTTGAAGACTTTCTTTTTCAGCAGTACAATAAGATAAATCAACCAACATATCATGGTTACAAGGAGAAAAGTATAAGATCAGCYGAAGAAAATTCTCTTCCCTTGTGCTTTTCTGTATTCAAATTATTGAAAGAKAATTCTCAAATCATTGTTAAAGAAAACTAATTTGCGCTGATGCAAAGTCACACCAAACCAACGAAACAGATTGATAAGATATTGTAGCACTTTGATGACCCTATTA
Organism: Picea engelmannii; assembly: GCA_009831015.1. NCBI lineage: Eukaryota > Viridiplantae > Streptophyta > Pinopsida > Pinales > Pinaceae > Picea > Picea engelmannii. The sequence goes on along the minus strand of ML813488.1, from coordinate 147,199 downwards.
CTTGTTTGGTAGAAGATCTTGTAAATTCAAAAGTGCAKTCATCGTTCGAAGACAAAGATGAAAATGGGCATGTCCAACAATCCAAAGAAATGGAGAAATGTACCTATGACGACACTGGAGAAAATGAAGAAGGTTTTGAGTCAGGTAACAAAACCTTTCCATTGTGTTTTCCCTCATTTGAACCGTTGAAACAAAATGTATGTAGCATTTCAAATCAGAAAATATCCAAGCATGACATTGAAAGTGAAGAAAGAAGTGGACTTACAGATAAAAAATATCTTCCCTTATGTTTTTATTCCTTTGAATGGTTAAGATAAAATCATGAGACTTCAGAAAAAACAGGGAGTTCTGACTGTATTCATAGTAGTACTGTTTTGCACGAAAAGGTTGTTATCATTGAAGAACACCAACTACATTCACATGCATTAAATGATCATTACTTGGAAAGGCATTTCATTTCATACTTGCAATCTGTGCTTAACCATCAGATTAAAGAAGAAGTTGATCAAGAAATTGTTGTTGAAGGTCATTTCCCTTCTCCTAGAACTAATGCAGTTGTTCAACAATATTCCCAGCAAGACAAGGTATTTCAAGGTTGCCTTTATTCCTTTGAAAATGATGTAGTGATTCTATTTCTAAAAATCCTAGACATGGATGAAGATTTTGAAAATTCACCTATGGAGACTCTGAGCAGCGAGGAAACACTTGTGGAGGAAGCTTTCTCTTCTGTCTTGACTCCTGAAAAGGAAACATTCTTCCATATAATTCATGATCCCAAGATGCATCATATGGAAAATTTTTATAATTAGAGTTTACCAATAATAGTGCATTACAACAAATCAATGCCTATATCAAATGTGAGTCTTTTTACATCAGATGATGTTCTCTAGCCATGGTTTCCTTACGAATCAAGAAATCCCTACTACCAGACTTCTCAACAACTCTGTCAGTTTTTCAATAGAAGTCAACAAGTTCAATCACCTAAAAAATAGAAATGCAGTGAAAGGAGTGGAATGATATGATTTTTTTATGCATATATTAGAATATCCATTTGTGATCATGTTGGAGGAAGTGAACAATCCAGGCCCTTCAAGATTTTTAAGAATTGAACTTATGGATAAAATTTTAAATGAATCGTCAGTAGAAGGGTTTTTGAACAAGCAAGTGAAAAAGAAATGAACGGTGGATAGAATGTTGTCATGGATACATTGGGATTATGATTTCACTTGATTAATAGTCCTTTTTCAGCAATTAGGGTAGGTAGGAGTGTGCAAATAAGCTTGTTGATCAAGAACTATTTTAAACTTACAGTAGTATGTACAGTTAGATCCTACCGGTACTTTTTCAGCATCCAGTGGAAAGCAGTTTGCAGAATCTGGTTTTAAGATTTGACGATTCAGTCTCCAAGTCGTAATAGGATTCCTGCACACATTTGAAGGCAACCCAATAAAGAAGGCACCGGGTCTATATTTCTTTTCTAGCTCATAGGGAGGATAACATCCCCAGTTGGATCCTATGTTATCACCATAACAATTATTCTTCAAATCTGAGTTTAAATTTAGTAGGTGACTAATTCAGTGTAGAGACATGGTGTCATTTGGAGGCTCAGGTCATATATGGCGGCAATGTGGAAAAATATAGCAGAAGTGCGAAGGAAGTAGTCCAACGGATCGTTGATATTGAAGTATCCTAGATCAACAATTGAGGTCCATGTCGGGGCGATGAACTAGCAAGAAAGGTAATTATGCGAGGGCAGACTGGGGAAAACCATTATGGTTTTAGTAGTGGATGTGTGGCATCCTTAGAAGTGCATCGGGGTGAAAATCAGTTTTCCTGAAACCGTTTTCCCAACAACCCCGATGTCACATGGTCTAATTTGTCAAATCAACAACTCGTGGTGGGAGGTGACAGCTAATCAAATCACCTCACGTCATTGGTTCGGGTACCTCCCGTCCGACATGTCAGGTGAACGTCATCGTATAACTAAATCAAAAGTTCATCATTCGAAGTAGATTGATGAAGCGTGGCAAACCAACGTACCCTGTCATTAATTCATGATTAGGATTCAAGGACTATCGGTCTTCAGATATGGGTAGATTTATCCTACTCCAGGAAATCGTCGTCCCATGGATAAGTGAGGTAATATCAATATGGATCGATTTCCTGAGTTCTATAGAGCTAAGGGAGACAAAAATAATGTTTATGCGAAGAATAGAAGACATGGAAAACATCAATCGAATAGTATCTAGTACAATAGGGTTTTCAACCAATGTGTCAATCTTATCAATAAGTGAGAAAGAAAGGTGGGTTGCACAGATATTAGCAACTAAATTTCATACTGAACCCGCAACTGAATCAAAGTCGGGAGTCAGATTAAAACATGTTATGAGGGATCTAGTCATCAATGAACAAGCAAATGAAATCTACAACCAGGCAGTGAAGAAGAAGTGGAACAAATGACAGAGTACAAAAATCAGGGCTGAGACGATGGAGAGTGTCAGAGAAAATCAACTCACTTGGTTGAGCACTCTGAAGGAGGAAATCGCCAAGATTAAATGAGTTCTCAGGTACGATTAAGTACATTCTAGTGAATTTTGGACAGATGGCAGTTGAAGAAAGGGGCCCCAGATATGACAGACTTGTTCCTAATGGTCCCTTTAAAATAGGATAACTGTTATTATAAATCACTCCTTTTTAAACTTATCTCTATTTTTAGAATTATAGGGAAGTCTAAACGTTTTGAATTCCACAAGTAATTCCTCTATATATATATATATTATCTTGAGGATATAGAAATCATGGAGAAAGGAGGATCCATCCCTCTGTGCAGGAAGATTTTGTAAATTTTGGGGCTAGAATGAATACATAAATGCAAAGTCAGATTTTGGACTGTTTACAAAAAGATTCTAACTAGTGGTGATATGAGTCTTGTGTTCTTTCATAGTATGTGATTCTTGTTATCTTATATTTCATTTACACTTTCATTTGTCTAAATTGGAGAAACAAAAACCTAGAATTCATCATTGCGATGCTCTTGGCTTAAGAGATTTAGACTATGTGTATTTCTTCTCAACCAATTCATAATTTATTTGATATGTTCTGATGTAGTTATATGTTTCTTTTCCTTCTGATGCCATGCAAATTTTCAGATATAAAATCAAACTCACTGTCTCATTTAGCCTTTTCCTCTTAATAGTTCTCATGTTTTGACAATGCATTGTTCATTCCAGACTCCATAGCCCAAATGTCATCTTGATTTTCTCCAGTTATTTTAATAATAACCCCCCAAACAAACCAAGTCTATCCATCGATTTATAAAGAAATAGCAAGTGACAAGAGAGAGCCCTCTCTAAGTTGAGCAGGCTAATGCCTCGGCCCTAAAGCTGGTTGAAAAAGTTACCTTTGTCGTTTGTCTATTCAACCGAACAAAATTTACAGAGTGCTAACAGGCTGGGTGTTTCATTGCTTGATATCCTGCTCGACTTATCTCTTGTTTATACACAATGGGGCTATATATCAAGTTACTTTTCAGTCCATGCATTTTCAGTTTCGATACATTGAAAAAATAAAAACAAACAGGCATTTTGCATTTCTTGGCATTTTTTTCTTTGAATATCTATCATTATATTAGTGCATATAGTGAAATATTGCATCTTTACTTCAGAATTGCAGATTTGAATTTGAAAATTGCATCATTTGTTTTAGGAGCATATCATTCATCAAAAGTTAAAGTTAGGACTTTTCATTACTTGCATATTTACTTTTATTGTAGAGTCATAACACCATGAGTTTCATTACCATACCTTTTTGAGTAAACACGACCATAAAATCAACGCTATACTTTAAAATTTATTAGTAACAATTTTATTTTCTAGGGTGCACAAACTAGCCTAGGCTTTAGTGCGTTGGAATAGGATTTTGTGAGTAAAATTCTCCAAGGCAATTAAATCAACATATGTGTCTGAGTTAGGGAGTGGAGAAATCCATTGTATAATTGGTAAGATCAGGAGGCTTCACTCACACCAGAGTTAATCACGAGGTCGCACGAAGTTGGTTGAAGGGATATCCCCCTGATACCTTCCTAGCGTCAGAGATATTTCTGGGGATATATTCGTATCTGGGGATATTGTTAGTGCCTTTACCTTCATGTGAGGTGGTGTTTTCAAGGTTTTGGGCTTTGCTACCCTTCCCATATGATGGACCTGACTTACAACTTCTCGCCTATGCATTGATTATACAATGGTTTATTAGTTGATTGACTTAGGTGTCTCATAGGTTACTTGCAGGGGTTATTCTATAGGTACCTTGGGTCAGATAAGGGTCGGAAAACACACATACCTTATGGAGGATTACCTCTATGAGGGATCTGATCGACTGGTTGTTAATCCCATGAGGGCCCTTATAACTGATTCTGTTTCCTTCGATCTTTAGCAGGGAGTCTCAGGCCCCTCTTGGGAAATAAATACCTTCTTTAGGGAGGGAGGCCACTCAACCACTTTACCCCGTTTGCATTCATATTGGCCATTTGAATTTTGGTGTGCTCTTTGCTTACTAGTTGGCCTTAGGATATATATTTTTTATCTTTATAGTCTTAATTCATCGTGGAGTCAGACCAACCTCCCCGCCGGTCCTGTCATTTGTTACAGTTACAACCGGATTTCATGTCCTTGCCTTCTAAAAGGCGTAGAGTTATTATACGTGGTACACATACATCCACCATTTAGACTTGTGAATATACAAGGATGAGTACTGAATATAGTCTTCAGAATTCTGGGAGCCCTTCGACTCCCATACCCACTATAGTTAATGGCACCCCTTCGAATCCTGCAACCTCTATGATCATAGTGCCAGAGGTACCTATCATTACTATGGCCCAACCTATAATTAATGCTCAATCTACCACCTCAAACCCGTTTGGGTCTCTTGTCCACTCACCGGGATACAATGTTCAATCCATCCCTATGGATTCTAGTCCATTTTCTTATGGTATGCCTAACTTCACTTCATAGTTTTCGAACTCCGTCCCAACTGCTGGCCCTAATGCTAGAATTACGCTTGGGGGAAGTACACCTCTCTACACTCCTTTTTCATTTGGTGGATCTCAAATCCCTCAAATGACTCCTAATATGGGGGGTATCCCTTCTTTTAACCCTGGGTCCAATCCTCCTACTTCTGGGTGGAATAGTCAACCTCGCGGACAAGCTTCGGCTCAAGTTCCGTCCTACAACCCTACCTGCTCGGTGCAGATTCTGACCAATACTTTTAGCATGACGAATCCACCTCTATCCACCAGTTTCCAACTTGGGGGAGGTTAGTTCCACACTTTAGGCAACCCCCAACCTAGATCCAATCCGACTGGGGGAAATTTCTATAACCCTCAATAGAACATTCCTATTGGAATGATGCCCAACTAACCTTATATGAATCAACCTGGAGGAGGGCCTTATAATGACGAATAGGACCATGGTGTTTACCAGAACCCTGGATGTCCTCCAAATCTGCAAGAACAATCTTTCCCGGGAGGTTGGGGCCTGATGTCGCAACCCCGCCTCCCATTTCTGGCCATGCTTAATCTTCCATATTTGGCTAAGTTAATGAAAAAACCTATGAGTCACGATCCTGCATGGCCCCCGATCCCCACCAAACTTCCTTCAAACATCTTGAAGTTCAAGGGAAAGAATTGAGAGGATCCTGGTGATCACGTCACTACCTTTCACCTTTGGTGCTTATCAAACTCCCTTACTGACAATTCTATTCGTTTGAGGTTATTTCAACGCACCCTCATCGGATTTTTTTGGAAATGGTATATTGAGCTACCCAAGGGGGCATATGGGATGTTTAGTCAGTTGGTAATGGTCTTTCTTAATCACTTCTAGTTGCCCATTCGTTATGATGTTGGCTTAGAACTGTTATCTACTTTACACCAGGACAATACCACTAATATCTCAGACCATATCTAGGAGTGGCATAGATGGAAGAGGTTGATTAAGACCCCTATACCCCCAACCTTTCTTTTAGAATGGTTTCTTAAGTATTTTCACCCTCCTATCTCGAAGGACATTGCTACTTCTGGGGTTACCAATGAAGAATAAGCAATCTTTAGGGCCGAACAATTAGATTTGATATATGCTCAATATGGGATGTTATACCACCTTCTTCTTGAAGAACCATGGTCTACTTACGACCCTAGGAAAAATTCCCAAACCTCATGCCGATGGAATTGTAGGTTCCGCTAATGTAAAGTCCACAGAGTCGGTGACAAACCAGTTGAAAGAGTTGTCTTCAATCCAGTCTGTAGGAGGACCAGCCTCATCTGTTTCTTCCAATCCCACTCATTCGACAGAGGTACACTCCGCGCAATCGTCGGCCAACCCGAATGGTAACCAGCAACCAGGAGGGAATAAGAAGAAAGGACGCAATAACCATAAGGGTGGAAAAAATGGTAATAAACCCAAGGACAATAATAATAATGAGAAGACGGGTAGTAATGATGGAGAGGGAAAACGAGAAAGACGTAAGGTGAAGTTTCCCTGTAAGCTTTGAAAAAACAATCACCTTACCCATTTGTGCCCCAAACTTGCAGAAGTTGCAAGGCTATTAGTTCAATCACCTGTTGTGATGTCGAATCCATTCCCACATAATAAGAACTTAGCCTTGAGCTCCTCAAACGCCAGAAATGCGGCTGGTGGAGGTCAAAACCAGCAGTCACAAGACGATGACCATTTATGTATCAATATGGTCGATGCAAAAATAGATGTAGCCACTCGATCTCAAGACTATAGTTCTAAACAAACTAATCCCGGTCTAGAATTTCCTCCTCCTCCTCCAGAGATGACTTTATAGATTGAGAAACTAGAGCCACCGCCTTGTATTTTGAAAGGAGTACTTAAGCTCTCTACCCATAATCCAAATGCTAGAGCTGCCCAGAACTACTCTATTGTTGAGGACTTGGTTCAAACCCCTTGTGTGATGTCAACTTTGGAGGTACTCTAGAAGTGTCCTTCACAAAGGAATTCCTTATTATCTACTTTAGGATCTCTAGAACCCACTGTCTAAAAAATTATCAAGTTTGACGTCATAGATGTTAAGCCTCATTTTCCTTACCATGTGGCTTTCCAAATCCAAGTGGAGTACTCAAAGTATACCATCAAACATGCAGTTGTTGATGAAGGCGCTGCTACGTGTGTGATGTCCCTGGCTTGTTGGAAAGCTCTCGGTTCTCCAACTCTTTCCAAGTGATCGAACATGTTGACTTCTTTTGATGGTCATTCCTTCTACCCTAATGATATTCTCTCCACCTTTCCGGTATAGTTAGTTGGGAAGATGGTAGAGGTGGAAGTAGAGGTAGTTGATGCACCTATTTATTATAACTTGTTACTAGGTCACAATTGGACTTATTCCATGATCTCTGTCATGTCGTTTGTCTTCCATACTCTTTGGTTTCCTCATGAAGGGAAGATTGTGATGATCGATCAATTATCCTTTGCGTACTCTAGTCCTAATTCATCTCTTGGATCAACAATCCCTATGATAGACAATTCTTAGCCGACAACTGAGAATATTGGTGTCAGAATGTATTCTTCCCTTATGGGTACTTTTGACTTCTCAGCATCGATTCACCATGTTTACACTATGTCCAGTAGGTTTGTCTCTAAAGGAAGGTCCATTCCTTCCTACACTTCCTATTTTAGTGAATCTTGGACCCTACCTTCCTCGAATACGTTTTGTGAGGGTCAGCCACATACTCACATTATATCACCATCCTCTATTAGTCATGTTGGAGATGGGTCGACAACCTCTGCTAGTCATGTTGAAGACCAACAACCAGGCACTGCAAGTCATTATAGGGGCATGCGTCTAGTCATTGCTAGTCACGCTGCACATACATCACCAACCTCTGCTAGTCATGTTGGGGATTCATCATCAACCTCTGCCAGTCATGTTGGGGATTTGCTACTAGCCTCTGCAAGTCATGCTGGGAGAATGTCACAAGCCACTACAATTCATGCTGGGGGAATTCATACAATTGAGAAGCCTAGGAATGTAAGACATAAGCCCAAGTTACTTTGTAGGCTTTGCAAAGGATATCACCTTACTTGTTTGTGACCTGCTACTGTTGTGGTACAAGAAACATGGTCCTTTCCCTGGGGGCCCTTCGGGTTCTAAGTCATCTTTGGATTCCCAACCTTATTTGGTTGATACAACAGTCATGTTGATGCAATATTCAGTTGACACCCCTCTTTCTTTAGGGGCTGATGCATCCCTTGACTTTGTGTTCTCACATCCTGTTCAACCAACAGTCGTGTCGATGCAATCTTTGACTGACACCACACCTATTTTTGGGGGTGATGCATCTCTTGACCTTGTTGTCTCGCATCCTATTCAACCAACGGTTGAAGAAGTGGTTGTGTCGATGCAATATTCAGCCGATCCCACTCTTCTCTTGGAGAGTGACAAGCCTAAGTAAGTTACCTTTTCAATGCAATCTTCAGTCAATCCCACTCTTCTTTTGGAGGGTGATGCATCCTTCAACTATGTCCTAGGAATTTCTAGTTATGTACCTTCTTCACTAGAGAGCATTCCCCTCTCTTCGAGTATGCTCTCGCCAGGTCCTAGAGTGGTTTCCTTTAATTGGAATGATATTGTAGAGCCTCGAGTTCCTTGTTCTACACCCTTCCAGATAAGGGGAATTCTTAGATATATTGTAGATAAGGTAACCTATGAAAGTATTTTATCTTCCTTGACTTGGAAATATTTGGGTTTTTCCAAGCTTGTGTCAGCTCTGGGTAAGTTGTTGACCTTTCAAATAAGTCTTTCACGGGAGCCTTGGCCTCCCCCATTATATTCTTCTTAGAACAACATCCACGAGTCTAATTTAAGATCTTTTCTGGATCGTCTAAAAAATGAAAATATTGTCGAGTGATTTGTCCCTTTCACACTCGTTAAATTGGACTTGAAATGTCGTGAGTCTTAGTTAAGCTCTTTTCTGACTCATTTTTAAAAAGAGAAAAGATTGTCGAGTGATTGGTTCCTTTCACACTCGTTAAATTGGACTTGAAAGGTCATGAGTCTTAGTTAAGATCTTTTCCTACTCGTTATCAAAAAGTGAAAAGATCATCGAGTGAACTTGTCTTTTTTACACTTGTAAATTGGTTTTGAAGAGATGTCTATTTGGCACAAGTTTACCGCTTTTTCACACCAAGTAGACTAAAAGACATAAAAAAGGACATTTTTTGTCGTCAATTTGTGATTGCATCTCATGCCCTTGCATGCAGTATTGAGCCTATAGTCGGTTCTTTCTTTTCATTATAAACTATTTGCCTCAACATTTTTACATCCTCAACCAAGTGGGGCATTGTTTATATCCTTCGCAATTTGAAACCCTATACCTAGGAGAGAAAATTTCCCCAAGTGTCCATCTCCCGTATGCACTTCCCTTCATTAAGAATAGGTATGTTTCACTGCTGGTGTTAGCACTCTGTAATTTTCCTAAGGCTGCTGAGGCAAACACAGAGGTAACCTCAAACCGCTTCGAGTCTTGGATCTAGCCCTCCAAGACTCAGAGAGGGATCTCTCTATTAGATTTAACTTTGTTTGTAATAAGACTGATGTTAGGATAGCTATAAAAGCAAGGAAAATTACAGAGTTTTTGATTTTGAGATGGTTAGTTTGGGACAGCAAGGAGAGCCATTGGGCAAATGGGGTCTGCGATTAAAAGTGATTCACATATCAGATCTAGACAAGACTGTTACACAGGGAAGGGTAGCAGAAACATTGGATCGATTTAAGTTTAAATGGCGTGGATGAGAGGAGAAATAGGTGAGGAAAAACCAGGCACAAGAGCAGTTAAGAATTCCTGCACTAAGCTTTAGAAGATAAACATAAAGATCACCACAAGCTGAGAGGCAGAGTATCTGATAATAAATTATGCCCCTATTACTTTCCTTCTGGTAATAAGAACAGAAAACAAATTGTGAAGAATATAGGAAACACATTAACAAAGAAGAAAAACACCACTGATATCTCTACACAAGAATCCTGTGAACAACGTGCACATCTCTGAATTGATCATCTAAAAGTTACAGAGAAGAAAAAGGTTCTCTGGTCGTACATAACCCACAGTCCAGCAATGAAAAAAAAAACAACAGGTAGAGACCTCTCACACAGGTCCGACTCTCTCATTACAGCCCAGTCAAACCCCCTCTCTGCCTTTTACAGCTCTATATATAATAAAAATCCCACCCAGCCCTCAAAGATTCAGGCCCATGACTCTGTACTCAAAAAATAGGAAAACAGTTACAAAGACTGACACATGTCAATTTGTCTCCAACAGTAAACTAAATGAAAACTGAATTTGGTGACTGTTTGCTTTGACATATGGCATATTGAAGGAGGCTTAATGATTTGCTGGCGCATAGACTGTAACAGCCTCAAAACTGATGAATGCAGCAGTCCTTGGATGCTGGAGGTTGTTGGAAACTTTCTACCAGCTAGAGAAAATTGTGTTTAACCTCTGCCATGTGTCCCCTGTTTTTTCTCCATCATTGCCTTGAATCCTGGATGATTATCATTCTGGATCTGCCTCACATCATGGATCTGTTTCTTTTTGCCAATTTTGTCATTGCCAGGTGTCTTCTGTAGCTTTAGGGGTGATGATTCCGTGGATACAACATTAGTGTTGTCAGTTGCCACTTAAACCCTGACCACCAAAAAAACATCCAACTACTTCTGCTTTGCACGCCCCTGAAGCAATTTCATTGTTGAACCAATGATATTTGACAATTTGGAAGGAACCTGTTCAAGTTCAAGCCTACCTGCTTCTATCTTGGCTAGATCAAGAATGGCGTTTACAATGTGAAAGGGGAAATATGCAGACTGTGATACATTTATAAGGTGTTCCCGTTTCTCCTCTGTTAGGTCTATATCCAGTGCCAATGATGCCATTCCAATAATGCCATGAATGGGAGTTCTTTCGATGATGCTCAAGCCCAGACTAGTCCCACCATAGAGCCCTGTTGTTGAACTGTCTGCTTGAGAGAATGCCTTGAAGACCTCCTTATGTTTTTCTTTACCGATGCCAATGATTGATTATTCATCCTTCTGAAAATCAATGGACCTGCATTCCTCTAAAACCCTGAAACTGCTCAGAAAACCCTTGACTGATAACCAGTTTTAATATCTTGAAAAACACCCTATTTGGATTTAGATCAGTGTTGTGCTTGTGCTTTGTATTTTTGTTTTGGGCTTTCCTGTGCATATATTTGGACTTCCCAGAAGCATTGTCTTCTAAGTAATTCTGGTGCTCATCCATGCTTGAGAAATGGTAACAGTGTCTGGTCTATGTTCCTCACGAATACATGTAATGACTTTCCTTCTTACACTTTGATGAAGCGTTTGCATAGAGCTTTTGTATGCAACTTCCACCTACTGACCAGAATTGGAATATAAGAGCTGCATAAGCAGGTTCAATTACCTAATAATCCACATTTCAGCTTCAAAGAAATCAAAAACAAAAACAAAATTTGGACACTACAGAAAAAACCATGTCATTGTAGCATTATAGTTGAGCTTCAGACGCAGAGGAAGTTGGTTTTGGATTGAGCAATGACTGAAGTGTATTGACAACAATACTTCTGTTGGGACAAAATCTTCCTCGTACTGCACACACAATTCCGCAACAACAGCCATCAATTCTGGATCTTCATAATCTAACGTGTTTTGCATACAGTCAAAAGGTCTTCCAAATGTATTTGGATAGTAACCCTGAACTTTCTGGCTCCCCAGGCTAGCAGCCCTCAACTGAGAATTTTCATAATTGGAGCTGTCAATGGGTGAAATTGTCCCGCCCTTCACCTCAGTAGTAGAAAATATATTTTACATAGACTCTTTTTCTTTTTCAAGAGAGGCATTGTGTGTTATTGCCGTGGATCTGGTGATCCTCTGTGCATCATCAGGAGTAAACCAGTTCCCATAAGTATTGCTAGTTTTAGAACTAGAGACAAGGCAATCCCTTGGAAACTTGCCTCTCACAAGGAAGATGCTCTAGCTTATCTGTCATAGCAAACGTTATAGCATTTGCATGCCCTGCAACATTCCCAAAAATTGGTAGAAGAATCACCCTTATAAAAGTAATTGGCATATTCCAAGACTCGGCATTTACAAGATATCCTGAGAGAAAAGAAATCCAATAAGTTTTTGTTGTCCACATATGGTGTAGCGATTTCCAGCAAGGACAAGATGGAATCCCAATTCCCTGAGCACCGGTGGATTTGCACGCAGATAGTAATAGGCTTCCTGCTCTAGCAATATGCCTGCACGCAAACTTGGTTCCTCACTAGAGAAACGGAAATAAACATTTGCATCCTCCTTGAATTGTCGCCTCGCCTTGTGCAATTCTGACCACCAAAGTGCACATCTGGTGGCATATCTCTGACCTGAGGCACCTATTTTCTGATAAGTTGTAAAAGATGTTTCCATGGAATACTGAGCCTCCTTTCTTGATTGATCCAGCATACGTAGAGAAAGTCTAATCATCTCCTGGACACCAACATAACGCTTTCAAACCTTGTCAATCTTGTAATCACTGGATAACAATCAATAATTTGAAAAAGCAAGTTCATAATCACACAACATGAAGGCATAGTCTCCCAATATTCTGATCCGAGACTCTATCGAACTAAATGTGTAGATGGGCCCATTTGGAGGACATGACTCTGACGATTTCCTTTGCTCATCAACAGTTGGCTCTGGCGCTGGCTGGTGTGTTTGCTGTTGGTGCCGATGCGTGGCTTCCTGCAATCGCCACCTAGAAAAATGGTTTAAACACCTGGACGAGGGTTTTAAAGGCTACGTTTATATATATTTTGGTTTCTATGGGCAATATACCACATTCACGTAGTAAACGGGGCTTTGAGTGATTATATGAACCAACCGTTACATAGCCTTTCGATGAGGTGAGCCCGAGGCTTGGGCTTTGGAGTTAGGTGTTGGCTTCGGCGCTGGCGCTGCTTTGTGTGTTTGTTGTTGGTGTATTGAACGACACTTATCCCTTGGTGTTGAGCATTAGGAGGTTGGCCCGAGGCCCATAATACTTTTTGGCAAAACATATTAGTCAATTTTTCATAAAACTCTGCATAAAAGCAAAAAGGCCGAGGGGCCAAATTGTTTTTAATTTTTTTTTTTCTCAAATTCACCAAACAAAGATTATGAAAACCCAAATTATGATTTCACCCTCAAGAGTCAAATTTAGTCATTTCAAACCACTTCAAAATTTGCGATAAATTTGCACCAGAACTCACTTTAAAACTTGCGCGCAAACACTCGTCTTATGCTTGGTCAATGTCGGGCGCTTTCCGCCACCTTTGCCATGCGTCATGAGCGAACACATATGCCTGAAAGATAAATATCATTCAGAACACTGATTCCCTATTATATAGGGTTCTAACAGCTGGAACTAGTTTTTCTTACTTACGACACTCATTTCCTCCTCTATATCATTGCATTCATTTGTCTATGAAAAAACAAAAAAAGATGGGCATGAAGGGAGTATTATCTTTATTCGGCAGCAATCGTGTCGCCTTTGAATAGAGAAAAAAGTTATTTGATTCAATTCATCATCATAATTTTGGGATTAGCATGACCTTAGGAAGCTGATCTCATTACAGAGTCTTCTCTACCGACTAGTTACGCTTCCAGTCTCTATAGAGACTTTCATCGATGCCTCCTGCATCTTATAATTTCATCATCAGGTCTATGTTGTTGGAGTCCTCCATATGTCTCATACTCTTCTTCAAAGGAAGTCTATCAACCTGTGTTGGCCACTCCTCAAAATTGTTGAATTTGCATGTTGGCCATACCCTCAGTTTGTCTCAGAATCACATGATATTGTAGTCCTATCATGCACCCTGGCCCTACTTTCATCATTGGTAGGTAACCTTGAACCCAACAACCAAAATTTCATCATTGTTCGTTGACTGGGTGGTCTCCCTTATTTTCGATGACAATACATATATTTACACATTGGGATTTGTGCAGTGTATTGTGTTATCACATTAATTTGTAGAGGAGGTGTTTTCCTAAGAAATGAACCCCTTTAGTGAACAAATGGAAAGAAATGGGTTAAAAACTCACTTATCCTAAGTTTTGTGTGCGCAGGCGCATCACGCTACGCGACACGTAGATCTGGGTAGCTTAAATCTGCGCACCCAGATATACGGTGTAGGAACCATATCGGACCCCCCCGCGATGTTCTGCCTTTAACAAGAGGGGTGGGGGGTCTGATTTGGTGGTTTTAAAATGCGGGGTCACCACTAACATGTAAACCTCTCCTTAACTCGGACCCCCCGCCTAAAACCTCTTTCAACTAGCTACCCCCTCTGAGTAGACTTCTTACCACCACCTCTTACCTCTCCCACCTCCCACTGACATGTGTCTCCCATTCCATCTCTCACCTCTGCCCATCACATTTCCCAATCTCCCTCCTCATATTATTATGGTACACCTGTCCTCCACTCACCTTCAAACCATGTCCCCTTATCACTCCCACCTATCATCTCCTACCAGGTGTTCTACCACTAACCTCATTCTAGGAAGATGGTCCCCATCCCGTCTACTTCCATGGAATTTTCCTCTCCCCTCACATCATCACCTTGTGCCACTTCATCATCGTCCTGTTCTAGCACAATACCCATGTTTTCCACCACCTGTACTTTCCCGGTCACCTTCCATATGCCATGCCTGTCCACATGGGCACCTCTCGTCTCACCTCCACATCAATGGCACCATCCTCCTTGCCAGATCCTCATCCACATTTGTCATCTGGGTGCCCTTGTAGAAGCTCAATGATGCAGCAGACAACCAAGGGAAAACCGCCACATCCTTCAAATGTAGAGTTGACTTGATACTCTTCGATCCCTATGAGGTATTTAATGAAAACAAGGATGGTGGGTGAGACATCGTCTCCTTCCATAAATAGAAGGCCAGAGAGGGAAAAATCATGGAAGAATCTTGTCAGTCTAGTTTGACAGAGATCGCGTCTGACAGAAGACTGCATGGGCAGTCTGACCAACGTCTACGTGCGCATCCTGACAGAGGAACTCACCAATGAAAATCCTTAAACTCGTGACATGATTGCACCTTCAGCAGGGGGAGCCAGTTCCAAGTATTTGTAGGCATTTTTTCCATTTGTTAGTGTCGATGGTAGAGCTACGCTCCTGATTGTAATGTTTTAACGAGGCCTATGGTTCTATGGTTATGACTGTTATTAGAGACTTCATGTTTAATGTCAGGCAACTTCTCCTTTCATTTCTTTACTTCTGAATCTGAAAGCTCAGACATGGATGATCCAGTCGGGTGTTGTGACTGTAGTATAGTGTAGGTTTGACTATATCTATTGTTGCAACGTTTTTAACTTCCCGAAGTTTTTAGATCCAAGAGGATATTGTATCTGGGACTTTTCCTCCACAGGCTGTTGGAAGACCGGATGTCCAGAGTAGACTTTCATGCTTTTCTCATGTTTCTTTTGCCTACTCACAACTATACAAACTTACTTTCTTAAGTTATATCAATACCTCACTTATTTGTTCCTTCCCAACCCAGTTTTCTGAGTTAAAGCGATATAATATTGAGACTGCATTCATTAGACCACCCTTTAAACTATTTACTATGACATACAAACTGATGGGCCTTGGGCTTACCCCTGTTGCAATCCAGAGGTGAATTCCAACGCTAACATTTCTGGCGCCGTTGCTGGGAACGAATTTGAATATTTTCCATGGGATTGAACGACAAAAATTATTGGTTCTGAAGGTGCATCAAATCCCAGTACATCAATATTGAAACTGTGCACCTGACGACTCCACTGTGGTGATTCCATTGTTTCAGGTGTGGCTTACAGAGGCAGACACATGAAGTCTACTCCACAACTTCCTTTAGCAACACCTGAAGATGACATAGAGAAAATTATCCGAAAGGGAAAGGCCCTTCATCGAGCTACTTCTACTGCTGAACCAGGTATTTCTGATGATTTTCATTATCCTATAAGAACTCCAATTTCTGCTTTTCAGCCTTCTATTATACCTTATGTTGGAGTTTCCCTAACTTTAAATTTTGGGAGTGTTCCTGTTGATTTTTCCCCTCCCGGTATGGGATTGGAGGGAGAAACCATTGTCACTCCTCTCTCCCCTGAATTCATACCATGGTTTAGACCCATCACCTTAGAACATTTTCCTACCCCAGGATTTACCACTCCTCCTCCTGTTAGACTTGCTGATTTCACAGAAAGGGAAACCTTTGTTCCCCCAAGTCCGTTAGACTTTTCTCCAAATCCTCTGTTGTTTCCATTTCCTCTCGGAAGCTCACTTCCAATATCCCCTGTATTAACACCTTCTCCCCCTAATTCTCCTCCACCTCATATCCCTATGGCAGGTGCTAATCCCCCTAGAAACAGAATGGATGTCATAGTGGCTGCAAGCTATGCCCCTCTAGTCTTACCTTAGCCAATGAATGCTCTCCCTGCTGGATATTACCTGAAGTATATGCCCAAATTCACTAGGGAGGAAGACATAACTGTTGAAGAGAACCTTGCTTCCTTCTACAGTTATGCAGAAAATCTGACTATTGAGAATGAAGACGACTGGATGAGAGTCTTTGCCCAGATCCTTGATGGTGAGGTTATGAAATGGTTTATAGGTTTGGCCCCTGGATCTATTGCTGGAATTGAGACTCTAGATGATGCTTTATTAAGGCAATGGGGGGACAAAAAGGATTTTATGTACTTTATCACAGAGTTTGGATCACTAAAGAGAAAAGAGGGAGAATCTGTCTCTGTTTTCTCCAAAAGATTCAATAAAATGTACAACAAGATCCCTGTTGAAATAAAACCTACAGAAGCCTCTGCCAAAATGACCTATGCTAGTGCTTTTGACCTTGACTTCTGCCTCCTTCTCAGGGAAATAAGAGATACTTCCCTAGCTCATATGCAATATGTATCCCTAGAAGTGGAATCCAATGTGTTGGAAGTTGATAGGCTTAGGAGCAAAGCCCACAGATATAGAGGAAGAGGAAGATCTGAGGCCTCGGCCTTTGGTTCTTCCGAATCTCACCCTCAAGTAGATGAATTGACCAAGACGGTGAAGTCCCTGTCTGTAGAAATGGAGAAGATGAAATTCGAAGGGAAGCAAGGTTATAATAATGTCCCAAATACAGATAGCAGAGGCAACTTCAGGAGGCCAAATAACAATGCTCCTCAGATTATGCCAAGGGAACAAAGGGATAGATATAGAAACGATAAAAAAATCTAGACTCCTCTTCAAAAAAACCTTGTTATTGATGAGGAAAGGGAAGAAGAGGAGCTCGACCCTGAAATTCATTGTATTGGAGACACCTCCCCGTTTCCCCATTTAACTCAATCTACATACGAGGAATCCCTCATGAACAGTCAAATAAATGAGTTGAGTAAGGAGGAGAAGGCCAACAAAAGTTCCAACAAATAAAACCTACGGTCTAAGAAGAAAAAAGGGAAGCCTGACATCTGTGATCAACCTTCAATAGTAGAGAAGCCTGCTAAATACAAAGAAAGTGACAACAAAGAAAAGAAAACTCAGAATCCCCCACCAATAGCCAAAGACCATGTCCTAGAGGTGAGAGAGTTTCTGAAGCCTCCTTCCTCTTTTAACTTGGAGCATGAAATTCAAAAGATTAGAATCCATGTCCCTCTTTCAAAGATATTCAAGCACAAATACTTCAAAAGGTTCCTCTCTAAGCTCTTGCATTCTGAGCCTCACCTCCTCTTAAGATCAGAAAGTCCATCACCCTCTGTGGATATTCTCCTCCAATTACCTCTGTGTGGTTTTTTTTTTTCGATGGAGCCTCTTCCGGGGAAGGAGTTGGTGTCGGAGTGGTCTTTGCTTCTCCTGCTCAAGAAACCATATCTCTATCATACAAATTAGAATTTGAAACTACCAACAATGTGGAAGAGTATGAAGCTCTGGTTTTGGGCTTGAGAGATGCAAGGGACATGGGAATTAAATATATATCAGTGTTTGGAGATTCTGAGTTGATTATTCAGCAGATCAAGAACATTTATCAGGACAAACACCCTCGGATCAGAAGTTACAAAAACATAGTGTGGGACCTGATTGACAATTTTTTCTTGGCCTTCAACATTTGATTCATCCCGAGAGAGGACAATATAGTGGCTATTTCTTTGTCTTCCTCAGCTGGAAATTCCAGAGTCCCTCTACCTCCTAAACTCAGGTATGATGTAGAAGTGAAATATAGGCCCTCTATACCTGACAATGTCAAGCATTGGAAAGTGTTTGAGGATGATCTTGAAATCCAAAGGTTCATAGAGATTGTTGATGAATTTTTTGCATTATAGATCGACCAGGATCCCGACTCTGAAATAAATCCTCACACTCAAGTTCTTTTGAACAAAATTGTTGATCATCATATTATGAAATTGCCTAGCAATCACATCCCAAAGAGACTAGTCCCTTTAGAAAGATTATTTGACAGAGATGATGTGGCAGTTAAGGGTGAAATCTCAGGTGATGATGTTGATGTTGCTGAGTGAAATACTGGCATAGAACAAGAACCAAAATTTGTCAAATTGTCAAGCATCTTGTCAAGAGAGAAAAGGGACGAGTATACTGGGCTATTAAAAGAATTTTCTAATGTCTTTTCCTGGACCTACAAAGAACTTAGGACATATGACACCAGTTTTATTGAGCACAAGATCCCTCTGAAGGAGGAAGCCAAACCATTTAGGCAGAAGTTGAGACAGATAAATCCTATGTTGCTTCCTATTATAGAGAGGGAGGTGAAGAAGATTTTGGATGCTCAGATTATTGTGCCTTTGAGATATTCTAAGTGGGTAGCCAACCTCATCCCAGTAAGAAAGAAGAATGGAGAACTCAGACTCTATGAAGACTTCAGAAATTTGAAAAGGAGCTCTAGGAAGGACAATTACCCTCTTCCAAAGATGGAACACATACTGCAGAGGGTGATAGCATCAAGGATTTCTATGATTGATGGATTTTCTAGCTACAATCAGATCTCTTTCCTACCTGAAGACAAAGAGAAGACAACCTTCACCACTCCTTGGAGCACATTCATGTATGCCAAAATTCTCTTTGGATTGATGAATGCAAGAGCAACCTTTCAATGAGCCATGGAAATTGCCTTAATTTGGCAAAAGGATAAGTTTGTGATCATCTATCTGGATGACATAACAGTCTTTTCCAGATCTGATAAAGAGCATTGCTGTCATCTAAGAAAATTCTTTTTGAAATGAAGAAGGTATGGTCTTTCCTTAAATCCTAAGAAGTATTTATTTGCAATGAAGGAGGGAAAATTATTGGGGCATATAGTATCTGCTGAGGGGGTCAGAATTGATCCCAGTAGGGTGGAATAGATCTGAACCCTATCACTCTCAAGGTCCAGGAAAGAGGTTCAGTCCTTCCTGGGAAAGTTTAATTTTTTGAGGAGGTTTGTTTTGAATTTTGCTGAACTGGTAAAGCATATCACAACCATGCTTAGGAATGGGAATGAAGTAAAATGGATTTCTAAGTCCAGATAATCCTTTAACAAAATAAAAAGGGCATTTACTGAGGCACGTGTGTTTATTAGTCCTGATTATTCTAAGGATTTTATGATTTTTTCCTTTGCCTCTTTTGATACAGTGGCAGCTGTTTTATTACAGAAAAATGTTGAAGGCATGGAGCAGATTGTTTCCTTTTTTAGTAGGGCATTGAGATATGTGGAGGAAAAATATGACATCATGGAGAAATAGGCCTATGCCTTGGTGAAAGCTCTCAAATATTTCAGAGTGTATGTTTTTCATTCAAAGATCATTGCATATGTTCCTTCAACGTCTGTGAAGGAAATTCTCATTCAGCCTGATATAGATGGGAGAAGGAGCAAGTGGATTTCCATAATACTTGAGCTTGATCTTGAAATAAATCCCACCAAACTAGATAAAGGTCAAGGTTTAGCCAAGTTGTTGGCTGAATCTAATTTCAAAGATTTGGGGGTAATCTTTATCAACACCTAAGAAATTCATTGAGATAAGTTCGCTGATAAAAATCCTCAGGGTAACCCTCCATTGGTAGAATGCACCTGATATAAAGATATTATATATTTTCTCCAAGAATTAAGACCCCCTGATGGTATGGGAAGGTGAAAGGCAAGAGATTTAAAGCTCAAATAAATCATATATTTCCTTATTGACTAGGTCTTGCATTGGAAAGACCCTCTAGGAGTGCTTATAAGATGTATAGATCCACAAGAGGCCCAAAAAATTATATTTGAGTTCCATGATAGCCTATGGGGAGGACACCATTTCTGGAAGACCACAACTTACAAAATTCTCAGGGCTGGGTACTACTGGAGAACTTTATTCACTGATGTCTACACAAAGATCAGAGCCTATATTAAATGTCAGAAATTATCTGGAAAGCAACAGCTCAAGTCCCAGCCATTGAAGCTTGATAAAAATCCTCAGGGTAACCCTCCATTGGTAGAATGCACCTGATATAAAGATATTATATATTTTCTCCAAGAATTAAGACCCCCTGATGGTATGGGAAGGTGAAAGGCAAGAGATTTAAAGCTCAAATAAATCATATATTTCCTTATTGACTAGGTCTTGCATTGGAAAGACCCTCTAGGAGTGCTTATAAGATGTATAGATCCACAAGAGGCCCAAAAAATTATATTTGAGTTCCATGATAGCCTATGGGGAGGACACCATTTCTGGAAGACCACAACTTACAAAATTCTCAGGGCTGGGTACTACTGGAGAACTTTATTCACTGATGTCTACACAAAGATCAGAGCCTATATTAAATGTCAGAAATTATCTGGAAAGCAACAGCTCAAGTCCCAGCCATTGAAGCTTGTGGTGGCTTCAGGACCATTTCAGTAGTGGGGACTGTAATTCATTGGGGAAATTCATCCTGCTTCAAGTGGTCAACACAAGTGGATCTTAACTACCACATATTATTTCACCAAATGGATAGAAGCTATCCGCACAAGTAGTGCTTCTCATAAAGTGATCATTGGTTTCCTGGAGGATATTATTGTAAGGTTTGGTTGTCCGAACAGAATCATCACTGATAATGCTGTGTCTTTCAAGGTTGAACCATTGATCTGGTTCTATGAGCGGTTATGAATCAAATTGATTCATTCTACTCCATACTACCCCTAGGGTAATGGATTGGCAGAGTCCTCTAACAAAGGCCTCATTAAAATTATTAAAAGACTATTAGAGGACAATAAGAAGGCCTAGGATTCAAAGATGAAATTTTCTCTATGGGTTGATTGAGTGACAACGAAGAGGTCCTTGGGCATCTCTCCTTTCCAAGTTGTATATGGTACTGAAGCAATTTTTCCTCCTCAGCTTGCCCTGCTTGTGGCAAAATTCTTTCAGGATTATCAAGAAGAGGCTAATGATATGATTAGAAGAATTCATCAACTGGTAGAATCCCAACAGACTAGAGAGAAGGTGATGGACATAGCTCATGACCATCAACAGAGGATCAAACAATCCTTTGACAAAAAAATAAGAAAAGAAGATTTCCAGCTAGGAGATCTAGTACTTAAATGGGATGCACCTAGACAAGACAAGGGAAAACATGGTAAATTTGAAGCCCTCTGGATTGGGCCCTTCAAATTTTCTGAGATAATTTTGAATAATACCTACAGGTTGCAGAATTTAGAGGGCGGATAGGTTTTTGGTGGCTCTGTAAATGGGCATTTTCTGAAGAAGTTCTTTATTTGAGCCATAATTGGCTCCCATGTGTTTGGAAATATATTTTTTCTTTTGTTTTTAGTTTTATAAGTGACTCCATAACCCAACAACAAGGCACTGAAACTACAAAATATTTCTTGGAATCTCACAGGGAACAAGCCATCCCCCATGGAGCATAACATTATCACATTAATTTGTAGAGGGGGTGTTTTTCTAAGAAATGAACCCCTTTGGTGAAAAAATGGCAAGAAATGGGTTAAAAACCCACTTATCCTAAGTTTTGTGTGCATAGGTGTGTCACACTAAGCAACACATAGATCTGGGCGACTGAGATCTGCGCACCTAGATCTACGATGCAGGATCCATATCAAACCCCCCCTGATGTTCTTCCTTTAACGGGGGGTCCAAGTTGGTGGTTTTAAAATGAGGGCCCCCCATTAACATGTCACCCTCTCCTTAACTCGGACCACCTTGCATAAAACCTCTTACCGCTGCCTACCCCCTCTGAGTAGACCGCTTACCATGACCTCTTACCGCTCTCGCCTCCCGCTGACAACTTTCTCCCACTCTATCTCTCACCTCTGCCTATCACATCACCCACTCTCCCTCGTCATCTCATTATGGTACAGCTGTCCTCCACTCACCTTCAGACCATGTCCCCTTGTCACTCCCGCCTATCATCTCCTTCCAAGTGTTCTACTGCTCACCTTCTTATAGGCAGATGGTCCCCATCCCATCTACTTCCACAGACTTTTCCTCTCCCCCTACATCATCACCTCATGCCACTTCATCGTTGTCTTGTCCCAGCATAGTACCCATGTTTTCTGCCACCCGTACTTTCCTGGTCACCTTCCATCTGCCACGCCTGTCCACATGGGAACCTCTCATCTTACCTCCACGACGATGGTTCCATCCTCCCCGCTAGATCATCATCCATATCCATCGTCTAGGTCCCCTTGTAGCAGCTCAACGAAGCAGTATAGAACCAAGGGAAAACCACCACATCCTTTAGATGCAGAGTTGACTTGATACTCTCCGATCTTGATGAGGTATTTAATGAAAACAAGGATGGTGGGTGAGACATCGTCTCCTTCCATAAATAGAAGGCCATAGAGGGACAAATTGTGGAAGAAGCCTGCCAGTCCAGTTTTACAGAGATCGCGTTTGACAGAATACTGCATGGGTAGTCTGACCAACTACTGCATGCACATCCTGACAGAGGAACTCACCAACGCAAAGCCTTAAACTCGTGACATGATCACACCTTCATCAAGGGGATCCAGTTCCAAGTATTTGTAGGAATTTTTTCCATTTTGTTAGTGTCGATGGTAGATCTACACTCTCGATTGTAATGTTTTAATGAGGCCTCTGGTTCTCTAGTTATGACTGTTATTTGAGACTTCTTGTTTAATGGCAGCCAACTTCTCCTTTCATTTCTTTACTTCTGACTCTGAAAGCTCGGGCATGGATGATCCATTCAGGTGTTGTGACTGTAGTATAGTGTAGGTTTGACTATATCTATTGTTGCAACATTTTTCACCTTCCCTAATTTTTTAGATCCAAGAGGATATTGTATCTGATACTTTTCCTCCACAGGCTGCTAGAAGACTGGATGTCTAGAGAAAACTTTCATGCTTTTCTCATGTTTTGTCTGCCTACTCATGACTATAAAAGATTACTGACTTAAGTTAGATGAAAACCTCACTTATATGTGCCTTTCCAACCCATATTTCTGAGTTAAAGAGATATAATCTTGAGACTGCATCCATTAGACCACCCTTTAAACTATTTACTGTAGCACACAAATTGATGGGCCTTGGGATTACTCTTGCTGCAATCTAGAGGTGACTTCCAATTCTAACATATTGGATGCCATTAGCCTTATTGGTGGTTTCCTCTCCTTTGTCATTAGTTTTTCATCATTGGATGTTATTCAGAGGGTATTTTGCATGTATCGCTTTCACTTGGAATATGCAAATGACACATAGGCTAGTTGGTTCATGAACTCGTTCTTCGTATGATTTCCACCAAATCATGAAGCTCCTTCTTTGTACCTCATGCCGACTGACGAGAGATGCCTTAATTTTCTACTTTCAACGAGTCTCTTTCCATTGACATCAACCATTTTATTCTGGAAACGGGGCCTAGAGTCTTATGAGTACCTTGAGGCTTGCAGTCATTAGTGGTAGGCTCTCTCACCATCGACAGTTGGGAATACATCAATGTCTCTTGATCAATGGATTCTTTAGGTGTTTGACACCAACTCCTCTATTCACACTTGTAAGAATGTACTTGATGACTTGATACCTACTTTCATTACCAGTAAGCGATATACATCAATGTACAATAATCAAATGATGTCTCATTGTGTTTGACCTCAACTCCTTTATTCACATGATGTAGACTTGCACCTTTGGTGGATTGTGTATAAGACTTGAAGACATCACTATGTGGCCACAAATTTCCTGAGTTGTTTCTTCCTTTTCATTGGACCAATACCTATATGACTTCAGTGATCATGGGGGATCATATTGTACTCCATGGTATATAGATATCCTCATCTTAGTTTTTTGAGACTGGTTCCACTAGGCCTTATTCGTGACTATGACATTTTTTGGGATGTAACCGAATTTATATTTTCCTATTCATGGCCACAAAAACTTGTTTGGTATATTTTTCACATGGATCTGCAGTGTAATCTTTGGCATCCATGTATGAAAAGTTAGTACATAATGTAATGAAAAACTGAGTTCACCCATCTGGTCCTCTACCACTCCACTTCTGGGTTATTTATAATATATTTCGGCCATCGTAGATACTCCTCTAACCTCACACATTAGGGGGCATCTGTTAGAGCAAGATTTTCCTTACCTTATGCAATATTGCAGAGAGGGCCTTACTCCATTTCCCTATGTAGAATCACTTTCCTTTATTGATAAATCCAGAGACAAAAATATAAAGTTTTTCCACTTATACGCATATTGCACCCTATACAACAAGCGTATACACATGGTGATTCATTACAACCCGCGTACATCGTGATTTGTGCCAGAAAATCAAAATTAAATGTTGGATTTCCATGTCACGATAGGAGATCTCTGATCCTTGGCCTTCCATCTACTGGAAACATTCCGACTTGGCCCTTCAGTTTAATTTTGAAGGATATAAAGAAGCCAATTTCGATCTATGGAAAGGAGATAGAATTCAACTTTGAGAGCAAAGTTACTCTGGAGAAATTATTACTTCATATTGAGTCTACATCCCTTTGTCCTTTAATTCTGAACACAATGTTCAACCCCCAAGATCTTCCCTTATTGATGGAGAACCTCATTATATCCCTTCTATGATCTTGCCTTTGGAGGAAGATTGAAGTGGTGGAGGCCCAGCTGGAATGAACTTGGTTTCTCGGTTCCGAACTGTACCGACACAGAAGTCTGTAATATTTTCACTTCTGCTGATCATTTATTAATAGAAATACTCATTTCTCATCCAATTGATATCTTGCAAATATATGAGTTAGTATCCATTGGCATGTTTGTTTTGTATATTAATGGATTATGCTATCTAATGTGATAATCTTTTATATTATCACTATATGATTGCTTCGCTTGTTTGTTGAGAACGTTTTGCAGGTATAAAGCTTTGGGTCAAAGTGCTCAACGGTGGACATCATAAAACATATGGATGAGGTAGTTCTCTTTCTTATCTCGATAGCACATTGGCTTATATAGCATGTTTATGGGAAAGAGTTGATTTATGTAGTCATAACTGTCTATTGTGGCTTACCCTAGCCATAGAGAGATTTATCTTGTAACAACTACCTCGGCTGAAGAATTCCATTCCTTCATGCATGATTGATTAGAAAATAGTTCATTTAACAACAATACATGACAACTCCTTAAAAATATGAAATAGAGTTTGGCTCAGCAACATATCAGACAAATGCAATCCAATCCATACAAATTGTTTAACTGTTGTCAATGAGAAGGGGGTGAACAAAAGGTCATGTGATACCCGAGGGGTTTGTATTGAGAGAAAAATGTTAAAATGAGGGGGAAAAGAATCATGGTTACTGCTCACAGACAACACACAATCAACTATAATGTAAACCAAGGAACATGTTACTGTAATCCATCCAAGAAACTGTGATTTCAAACTATTACAAATCATTTACAATACAAAATTCTCTTAAATGTAATGAAATTTTAGGAACAAGGAGTGAAAAATAGATATGGGAAGGCGAGGGGATTTTCATTAGCGAAAAGTGAAATAATGGTAGGGAAAGAGAGAATATATTGTTTATAAAATTAATTAATTAATCCATAAAACCATTCTATATCAAACACAAAATATCCAACACCAACCAAATAATCATCGTGATCAATTAAACAACTACTGTGTATAATTCAATCAATTTTGTGTAATAACTTGCTCACTCTTCGCAATTGAATATTTAACACAGTGTCATCAAAACAAGACAATATGCCTTCCACAACAACCTATATAAGAGTTTTGTTTCTTCTCATTTGTCCACTTAATGTTTTAAAACAATTTATACATAAACACATAGTCACTTCTTTCCACTATGTTCAACATCAAAAGATCAACCACTGTCCAAGAATTATTTCATTCGTCAAACATAGACAAAAAAATTGTGCCCGATTCCATTCCTCAATTCCATTTAACAATTAAGTTGTAATGAGATGATACTATCACAAAACCTGTGCCCATCTCTGAAACAATGCATGATATTCATCGACCATACACAATGGACAACCACGCCACAACTATCGCAATTTCAATACTCCCGATTGACAATTAAAACACATAGTAACAGTAATGCTTATTTCAATCGATATCATGTTGCAAGAAACACAAAACCAGTGCATAAAGCAAAGAGGCATATTCCCGGTCAACCATAAAACCATGTTGAACTATCAAATCAATTGCCATAATAAAAGAATACAGTGACTATAACCAATTACAAAATCCATTGTCAACACTACTCCATCAAATCATACAGTCGACCGTGTGTCCGACCAAAAACAACTGGTTCATTTATCAAAATCAGGCTTAAAATAATCAAGGGTGGACTCTGAGTAACCAACACAGGGAGGTTTGAAACGACCATCAACAACAGGTGAGAACATTCAAGACAACACAATGGACCCACATGTCATCTCACCCATATCTTTGCAAGACAAGGAGAGAGTTCATCAAGTAGGAGAGACTATGAACAGAGGCGTAGAGGTCCCTCACGACAAATAAATAACACCCAGAACACGCAGGACATAACCCTCACAGTTTTCCCCAATGAACCAAGGTAAATATGATATACAAACAAATCCATGAAACATAAATCTACCTCAAAACAAGCCCCTTGGCATCATATCCATCAACCAAATATGCAGACACCAATAGTATAACGAACCCATAACTAGGTGAAACGCTATACAGTGACACCAGGTGTTTCAAGATCAAACCCAACAACTCATAACAATAATGCAACTGAGTGAGGCGACAAGAACCATGTGAAGACAACCGATCAAGTCTGGACCAAGTGAACCCTCTAAAGAAAAACATAAGGACACCAAAGAGCCTCCATGGCTTCTTCCACTCAGAATAATTAATGAAACTGTGACTTCAACCATCGTTCTCCCTTTGCAATGAAAACCACACAAAAACCATTCCATAGAAATACCATAAGTTTACATAGTTTCCATTCTCAAGAAAATCATAGACCCATACATCTCGAGCCAATATCTATTTGATAACCAGACCAGGTTCATGGATGGTGAAAAGACATACCTGTAACCAAGAAAACATTAAAAATGTGACCTTGGGCGAGTGGTTCTTCCTCTTCTTGAAAATCAAAGATTAACAAAAAAAAAAAAAAACTGAATAATAGCCAAGCTAGGGTGACAGCCAGTGGAAGGAGTATGGAGTGACATGCAGTAAATTCATGTCGCCTCCATCATCCAGTCATTCAATTCCATAGTACACGCTAGCCAACCCTCCATTAATCCATTTAATTAATCTATGCATCGAACTTATCATCCATCACTTGTCAAATGCGCCACCACATATCACATTTAACCATTGCCAACTATACCATAATGCATATCAAATGTGTTTCCATATTACTCAATAAATCCCATAGCCACTAACCCTGTTAGCTAGGACTAACAACAATATTTTAATTTCAATGCATGTAGTGTAGCATAGTAGCATAGTTTATTTTCTTCATTATATTTTTTTCCATATTTCTTTTATTATTTTCCATGAATAACATATGTTTGTGCAGGTGTAATATGTAATAGATAATGGTGCAATTAGAAGAGAAATAATATTTCTCATAAGCTCTTTGTTACATGGAATTGAGAATTTAGAGTAAAGAAACCCACTCATAGCATGAATTATCCATCACCCATTTGTTGTGAATAGAACCAACCTTTGAACATCAATCATGCTCAAACCTATAAGCAGTGTTGAACAATGAAATAACATCAAATAAGAACCAAATTTGATTCTCCAATCTACAAGGGGGTCCCACCTACTAGTATTATATATATCGTTAGGTTATAATAGGCTTTAGCAATACTTTGCGGGCAAAATCGTTTTTGCGATTTTTATCGTCAACAAACTGGAAAATCCATAGGGAAATTTGTTTTCTACAGATTTAGAACTCAGAACTCATGGTTTCACAGACCAAGAACAATAGATCAAGAATATATAACCAGGAAGATTATTCCACAGGGGGAAGTGAGTGGATTTAATGGAAAAATGACCGGGAGTTGGGGAATAATTCATGAAAAATGATAGTATGAGGGTGGTTTACCACTATGTGCATAATCGTTCAAACATAATCTT
This sequence comes from Picea engelmannii, assembly GCA_009831015.1. Taxonomy (NCBI): domain Eukaryota; kingdom Viridiplantae; phylum Streptophyta; class Pinopsida; order Pinales; family Pinaceae; genus Picea; species Picea engelmannii. The sequence goes on along the minus strand of ML813488.1, from coordinate 118,578 downwards.
CTCTTTACTACAGGGAGAAAAATTATGAACTTTCTCTTTGAAATTTTCAAATGGATGAATAAATGGAAAGAAGAAGCAAGAGATAACCAATTTATTTAAAAGACAACAACGAAGGTAGATAGAAAATTCAAGTTCTTTCAAGGGGAAATCGTAACAACTATGTAAGATTGATTTCTATTGACTAACAATATCTTGCAGGAGTGTCACTGTTGAAGAACTGATCCAACATCTTATTCTTTGACCACAATCAACTAAAAGACAAAAAAGAAATAAAAATCATGACAAAATTAAGATTACAAAATTGAAAACAACAGAGATAAAATGACAGAAATGTACAAGCAAAAGGAAATTGCTAAAAAAAGAAAGAAAAAATCAAACTACTGTAAGTAGAAAAGAAAATATTGAAAAACCGAAAGCAGGGCTAGACTGCTAGTATACAGAATATCCAAACAACGTTATAAATTTTCACGTTGGTCCCATGTAATGTTTCAAGTGAGAACCGTTAGTGCTGCAGGAAAAAAATTGCTCCTATAAATCCTTTAGAATGTAAGAGTTAGTATCCAAGGTGAAAGCAATTTTGAAAGGACCCAGAAATAACACTTGGAACTTTGAGGTAATTATCATCCCTTTATCATATACAATTAGATAATCAAGATAAATATGGACACTGATCAATTCATCAAGAGTTGTTTGTATAGGTATTTTAGAAGAAGTACTTGCATCAGCGAAGCCATAAAGCATGCGTTTATAATTCATGGTAACCCAATCAGTGATAAGAGTGGTTTTGTGAGAATCTACCCCTTTTCCCTTGATTTGATTGTAACCAAAATAACTATCAAGTAAGGGCCTCATTTGTGACCTTACAACTTGCTACAGAATCATTTCCATGTTAGGGGGAGGGAAGAGATTTTTCATAATAGCCTGATTGAATGTGTGAAAATTAATGTAGGTTCTAATATGATCAGTGGCCTTTGAAACAAGTACCAATTTGGAAACCCATTCAAAGTACTTGACCATAAAAATGATCCCAGCCTTCAAGAAATTTTCCAACTCCCCTTGAATAGTTTCTTTAAATGTAGAGTTAATATGTATTTGTTTTTTCCTAACTGGTTTCATGCCTTCCTTGATGGGGATATCATGTTTTATAATACCAAGATCAAAACCACAAAGATCCTCATAAGACCAAGAAAAAACATATTGAAATCCACCAAGTAGCTTGGAAAAATTCATTTCTTCTTTAACAGAACATTGAGCACCTATTTTAACATTCTTTGGAGCCTTGGGTGTCCCAATGTTCAAGGAGATGGTTTCACCCACATTCCTTTTCAACTCCTCTTCTTTATATTTCTCTCTATTTCCTACATCACTCGATGAAAATGAACCTTCTAGAGGAGCCAAGCCCTTAGGAATATCACTATCTTCTATGGATATAATTTCCTTAGGCTTAAAAGGTTCATTTTGAATGAAACCAAAAATTCTCTCATCATTGGGGAAGACCTGCCAAGATTCTATATTGTCGGGGATTTGTGGACGATATAGATATTTAAAGGTACAATCAGGTATGTGTGGCAGAAGTTGTCGATTTTGAGAGGATACAAAAACATCTAACCGATCAGCCATTGAGTTTAACTCTCTCTTGACATGAGTGATATTGAAAGATAAAAGGTTCGAGTTAAGTGCCCAAAGAGTTTGGGTATATCGTTTCATCAACTTGTTGCTAGGCGAGTGAATCTTACATACAAGGTTCACAACAAGCTCATAATCCCCAAAAACTGAAAGGTGACCACAACCAAGATTATAGGAATTTTCAATACCTAATAATAAAGCTTCGAATTCAGTGACATTGTTTGTGAAAGAAAACTCCAACCTATAAGAAAAATTATGGATTTTTCCTACAGGAGAAATCAAGATAATGCCCGCACCATTACCTTCATTAGAGAATGAACCATCAAAGTGCATGTGCCACATACCATCATCTAAATCAATTTGTTCCATGGGAATGTTATCCTCCTCAACAAAGATGGAAAACACTCCTAGGTCCTCTTCGATATAGTTTACAGTAGGTTGTGGGATACTCTCTATGTAAGGCGAAATCCTTCCCTCTTTAAAGACTATAATGTTTTTTCCATTCCGAGGAATGGATAAATGTGTTTCGTCGAGTGAGAGGTATCCACTCGTTAAATATTTCCAATCTCTTCCCAAGATGATTGAGTAATTTCTTACTGGCATATCAATTACCTAAATACTAAGGGTTGTCCTTATTTCAAGGTGTGAGTACAAAACTAAGGTCACATATTTAACCTCACCTATGGTTGTTTGTTGTAGACTATTATAGGAGAGCATGATTCTAGCATTTTCATTTGTACAAGACAAGCCTAGCTCTTCCATAATAATCTTCGACATCACAATTGGTCCCTAACCTCCATCCACGAGGAAACAATGGGCAATCTTATCCATAATCTTTATAGAAATATAAAAAGGGGTATTTTTTATAGGGTATCTAAAGTTATGTACACCTACTTTATTTACAGACGAATCCTCTTCGTTTACCTCTTCAAAGAGGTTGGCTACAACAAAATATTTTCCTTCCATGAATTGTTTCAGATGCCTCTGTTGTTTAGGGACGACAACCATGTCCAGAAGGGTTGTGCTTGCTTTGATGTTGTCCAACTGATTTAGGATATTTTATTTGGAAGAGGGAAGAGGGGAAGTAATTCCTTGACTCTCAGGAACTTTAGGAACTTGAACAGTAGTAGCGGGTGAGGATGAGCTTGGGATGGAAGAATTTCATGGATGATCAAAATTTCCTTTGGGAGCATAGGACTTGTTCCTAGTATTGATGATCATGACATCTTCTGGATCTACAAAATCTAGGACAACGATGGTAGTTTCTGGTCTTTTACCAAAGATCTTATCTCTGGCACTCTTCCTTACCTCACATGTTTCTTCCTCATGGTGTTCCTTGCAAATGTTACACCAACTTTGAGGCAAGATAACTTTAGGCTGAAAATTATTTTCAATTGGGTTTCTAAAGGGAGGTGCAGAAGAAGATGAAGCTCCAGGGATGAGAGGGGAGACAGTCCCCTTTATCTCATACTCTATCATACTATTTTTCATATCTTATACTAGCTATAAGAGGGCAGACATGTCTGTCTGTTTAACTAATTCTCTTTGAGGAAGACCTGTTCTTTCAAGCTATTCTTCATACTCTAAACAAGTAAGCAGAGAAGAACCGAGATTATCGATGGATTTTTCCTCGGGCCTATGACGATAGGGGGAAGTTAATGCATTGTAGTAATGCATGAAAGTGGCTTGGTTATGAGGTCAAATGAGTTCAGGGATTTGATTGTATAACTTAGTGAAATGCAAGTTGAAGGACTTGATGGTCTCACCATCCTTATAGGTGATGTTATTGTATTACCGTAACTTCTCGGCTGGGATTTTTGGATTTCCCATAAGTGGATCTGAACCAATAGATTAAATCCTCCCAAGTAGACAAAATATTAGGAGGAAGGTCAAAGAAATCGGTTGCAAGCTTTGCTTCCAAGGAGTTGACGAATAAGCACATGCAAGTATCGTTGTCATTGGCCCCTATTTTGTGACAAGCATTAGAAAATGCCACTAAGTGTTCTTTTGTAGTGATAGTGTTGTTTCTTGAAAACCTAGGAAGATGATATTTTAATTTAGGAAGTGGGCAAGTAGTAGGTGCTAGGTTAAGAGGAGAAGACACATGACACGGTGTGGTTCTGGCATCTTCTTCAAACTGAAAAAGTCCATATTTTTTAATGAAATTGGCCGGGTTGGGGGTAGATTGGACAGGGATATGGTGGCTATATAATATACCAATCACTGACGAAGATGAATATTGAAAGGAGGAAGAACTTCCAGTTCCACAAGAGCCTCCACTAGATGCCATCTTGTGGATGATAGGTGAGGGAGAGAAAGACATAATGGATGAATCAGACAAAGTTCTCCTTAGAGCACTTTGTTGGGTAGATAACACAATGTTCCTTCATCCTATTTCATCAATAGGATTAATTTCAGGTGATAAGCCTCTTCTTCTTCTGGAAACACGAATCTAAGGACATGAAAGTAAGGCCAAAACTGAAGGAACAAAAAGGTTACTGCCGATTTCTAGGCTATCTATGTCTAGCTTCCCAACATTCTTGGGCACTAATATATCGTTCAATTGCTTCCCATGAATGATTAATCTCAACACGAATATTGGTAGTGTCTAAAATGGTATTGAAAAAACTCAAATGAATGTTGGTCTGATCTTGAAGACCGTGCTCAATATTGGGCTGCCTTGCAACAAACGTCATTAAGAAATAAAAAAATCAAAGAATAAATAAAAGAAAAATATATGTATTCGATGATAATCGAGTATAAAAATTAACCAGATAGATATTGAAGATCTCCCCAATATGGTCGCCAAATAAATGTTGAGGAAAATATATGAGATGATCTTACTCAAGCATTTTCATATTTTGTTTGGAAAAATAAAAATATACGGGAATAACACCCTATGTTTATAACCATCAAAATTAATATCCTAACTCACAAGTATTAATTACAAGTGCTTAGGCTAGTATTTTTATAAATACAAGCTTGCTGAAAAATTCATTGTTTATGTGATTTTATGAGTATAACAATTGCTAAAATAAATGTAAAGACAGAAGTAAAGACACCAAGTCGATAATCAAGACAGGTGAGACATAAATAAATCATTTATTTCATTCCAATTCATCAGAGAGTCATCCTTTTTACAAAATTTTGTGAAGAAGTTTTGGACCAAAGACAAACTTAGATGTCCCCAATGAAACATACAAAAGGAACTCTGACAGAAAATCAAAAACTAAAATCTAAAAGCTGGATCAAATTGCCACAGATTGTTTCCCACTTGACTCTGCACAATAGCCTTTGTCAGTCATGAAAACTAATTCACAAATGCACAAGCCTACATAGACTATTAAAGATAGATCAACACCTCTGAAAAACAAGTGTCTGAATGATGTAATTTAGCCTTGAATCTTGTTGTCTACAATAAGACCCTACTATCATAAAAAACAATTAGGCTTGTGATAGATTAAGGATTGAATGAAAACTGAACTATCTCAACACAAAATCAAAGAGAAAACCTTAGTATGCTTCTCCTTCTATCTTTATTTGTTCCTCCCTTTCCCCTTGCCTTTAAGAAAATTAGAATTGGTTGAAGCAGTTGAACTACTTCATTAGTTAAGTTAACTAAAAACTCAACCAACTTTTTAGTTAGGGGGAAAAATAAAAAATCATAATAAGGGTTTTAAATAAATAATAACTAGTAGGTGGTACCCCTTGTGACTCCCCTTTAGCTCTTAATAATCATAACATAACTATTCAATTAAACAAAAACATACCTCCTTGGGGCTCCCATCATCACATTCATGTTTGAAAATTTATTTCATTGATATTTGAAATTATTTTCAAAAATATATTACTCATATCCAAAAAAAGCATGTTGTCCAAAACTTCTAAAGTCAACTCTCATCAACCATAAATAAAATAAAATTTAAAATCCATATTTCCCACTCTCAGATGCAATATTTCCCTTGTTGTTGTTGTCACTTTTTGATCTCTATGAATTTGCCTTTGGCTGTGTTGAACCTTTAGGCCTAATCTCGTTGATCACATGAGAATAGCCGTCCCTCAAATGCATCCGGGAGAACATAGATTTATCAGAGCCATTGGAGGGTGAGGAAGGGGAAACAATGGATTTTCCTTTTTCAGGGGCACGGTGGGCCTCAATTTTAAACCTTTTTCTAGCATGGGAGGAATGGATTGGTGAGTGGACATGGGAATCTTGGAAAATCTAATTGATAGGAAGGGGAGTAGGTAAAGATAAATTTGGCCAGCCACGATGTTGGGAGACTGTCGGGTGGTCAACCTCTTTCCATCCGTCGTTTTCGAGAACCTCGGGTTGCAATGAGACATGAGGGGGACTGGGAATAGCATGGGATTGTGGAGCTTGGAAGGGAAGCCTTTTAGGCCTAGGTTGGAGCATTCCTTGACCAATCCAATTGAAAAATCTAGCTTGAAATAGCTGGCCTAACTCTTGTGAGTCAACATTGAAGTGAATGGAGAATCTTGACCTTCTTGGGCCCCTGTTCCAATTGAATCTTCCTCGGTTACCTCTGCCATGGCTACCTCGGCTGAAAAAGCTCATTCGTGCATGCATGATTGATTAACAAATAGTTCCTTTAACAACCATACATAAAAACTCCTTAAAAATATGAAATATAGTTTGGCTCAGCAACATATCAGACCCATGTAATCCAATCCATACAAATTGTTTAACTGTTGTTAATGAGAAGGGGGTGAACAAAAGGTCTTGGGATGCATGAGGGGTTTGTATTGAGAGAAAAATGTTAAAATGAGGGGGAAAATAATCATGGTTACTACTCACATACAACACACAATCAACTATAATGTAAACCAAGGAACATGTTACTATAATCCATCCAAGAAACTTCAATTTCAAACTGTTACAATACAAAATTCTCTTAGCTGTAATTCAATTTTAGGAAGAGGGAGTGAAAAATGGATATGGGAAGGCGAGGGGATTGTAATTAGTGAAAAGTGAAATAATGGTAGGGAAAGAGAGCAGATAATGTTCATAAAATTAATTAATTAATCCATAAAACCATTCTATATCAGACGCAAAAGATCCAACACCAACCAAATAATCAATGTGATCAATTAAAAAACTACTGTGTATAATTTGATCAATTCTCCGTAATAAATTGCTCACTGTTCGCAATTGAATCTTTAACACAATGTCATCAAAACAAGACAATATTCCTTCCACAACAACCTGTATAAGAGTCTTGTTTCTACTCATTTTTCCAATTAGTGTTTTAAAACAATTTCTAAATGAACACATAGTCACTTCTTTCCACTCTGTTCAACATCAAAACATCAACCATTGTACACGAATTATTTCATTCATCAGACACAGAAAAAAAAATCGTTCCCGATTCCATTCCTCAATTCCATTTAACAATTAAGTTGTAATGAGACCATACTATCACAGAACATGTGCCCATATATGAAACAATGCATGATATTCATCAACCATACACAGTGGAAATCCACGCCACAACTATCACAATTGCAATACTCCCGATTGGAAATTAAAACACATAGTAGTAGTAACCCTTTTTTCAATATATATTATGTTGCAGGAAACACACAACCCAGTGCATAAATCAAAGAGGCATATTCCCGGTCATCCATAAAACCATGTTGAACTATCGAATCAATTGAGATAATAAAATAATACGGTGACTATAACCAATTACAAAAACCATTGTCAACATTACTCCACCAAATCATATAGTTGACCATGCGTTCGACCAAAAACAACTGGTTCATTTATCAAAATCGGGCTTAAAATAATCAAGGGTGAAATCTGAGTAACCAACATAGGGAGGTTGGAAATGACCCTCAAAAACAGGTGAGAACATTCAAGAAAACACAATGGACCCATAGACCATATCACCCATATCTTTGCAATACAAGGATAGCATTCAATAGGCAAGAGAGACTATGAACAGAGGAGTAGAGGTCCCTCACGGCCAATAAATAACACCCAGAACATGCAGGGCATAACCCTTGTGGTTTTCCCTAATCAACTAGGGTAATGCTGATATACAAACAGAACCATGAAATAGAAATCAACCTCAAAATAAGCCCCTTGGCATCATATCCATCAACCAAATCCTCAACCACCAATATTATAATGAACCCATACCCAAGGGAAATGATATACAATGACACCAGGTGTTTTGAGATCAAACCCAACAACTCATAACAACAATGCGACCACGTGAGGTGACAAGAACTGTGTGAAGATAGCTGGTCAAGTCTGGACCAAGTGAACCCTCTAAAAAAAAATACGGACAATAGAGAGCCTCCATGGCTTCTTCCACTCAGAATAATTAATGAAACTGTGACTTCAACCATCATTTTCCCTTTGCAACGAAAATGACACAACAACCATTCCAGAGAAATACCATAAGTTTACATAGTTTCCAATCTCAAAAAAAACAAAGAACCATACATCCCAAGCCAATATATATTTCATAACTAGAGCGAGTTTAGGGATGGCGAAAAGACATACCTATAACCAAGAAAACCTTAAAAATGTGAGCTTGGTTGAGTGGTTCTTCCTCTGCTTGAAAATCAGAGCTTAACCAAAACAAAACACAATTGAACAATACCCGAGATAGGGTGACGAACAGTGGAAGGAGTATGGAGTGATGTGCAGTAAATGCACATCACCTCCATCCTCCACTCATTCAATTCCTTAGTGCATGCCATCTAACCCTCCATTAATCCATTTAATTAATCTATGCATTGAACTTAACGTCCATCACTTGTCAAATGTGCCACCCCATATCAGGTTTAACCATCTCCAACTATACCATAACGCATATCAAATGTGTTTCCATATAACTCAATAAATCACATAGCCACTAACCCTGTTAGCTAGGACTAACAACAATCTTTTTATTTCAATGCATGTAGTGTAGCATAGTAGCATAGTTTAATTTCTTCTTTATATTTTTTACCATATTTCTTTTATTCTTTTCCATGACTAACATATTTTTGTGTAGGTGTAATATGTAATAGATCGTGGCACAATTAGCATAGAAATAACAGTGCTCGTAAGATCTTTGTGTCATGGAATTGAGAATTTAGAGTAAAGAAATCCACACATAGCATGAATTATCCATCATCCATTTTTTGCGAATAGAACCAACCTTTGAACATCAATCATGCTCAAACCTGTAAGCAGTGTGGAACAATGACATAACATCAAATAAGGACCAAATCTGATCCTCCAATCTACAAGGGGGTCCCACCTACTAGTATTATATATAACGTGATCTTATAATAATAGGCTTTAGCAATACTTTGCGGGAAAAAGCTTTGTTATGATTTTTATTATCAACAAGTAACTCACCCTAAGTGTGGTAAAAAGTCTCATATGCACCTTGATAAGTGTCTCATACACCTTTACACCATGAAATAACATTTTTCACAATCATTCGTCAATGTGGTAGAGAAATATATCATATGAATTATTCGTTATTATTCATATGAAGGTCAAAATATTATGTGCACGTGAATTATTTATTAATATTCATAAAAAGGAAATTAATTTAGTGTGAGAATCTAACTCACATTTAATTTCCTAATCTCAAGGAGAGGTTGAGAATATCATGGATGGTTGAGATATTTTCTCAAACCAAAATCCTAATTTGGTGGATCTTGAGAGATATTTCCTCCTTAAAATCCTTGAAAGATATTTTCTCCCTAAAATCTTTAAGAGATATTTTCTTCCTAAAAATGTTGGAGATCCCATTTTAGTGGATCTAGTGAGTGATATTCTCCATGGTGGTTAAGCCCCAAAATCTATTTAATGAGGGCTTTCCATGGAGAAGAGGAGGAATGAGGTATCTTTGAGATATGATACTTATGATCATGGGAATCATGCAAGGGTTGGACGAGGATATGTTGGAGGAGTTGCAATTGGAATCATTCATGGTCTATAAGTTTTCTTTTTTCTCATTTAATATACTTGGCCTATTTCCTTCAACTATGTGGTTTCATGTGTTTGTTTATGTTTAATTTGATTTGCATATATGGATTTTATTTTCCTAATCCATTTAATGTAGAAGGAAGTCGCTTGTTTCTTGTTGTTCATTGGAGGTATTGATTTGTGCTAGGAATTGGATCAAGCTTGTGGATAGATGCAGCTAGGACAAATGTCATAAATAGAGTACATCCTACTTCACCTTCTCCTCTCTTTTTTGATAATAAAAATGAGTTTATAGGAATGGTAGTGTCCAAATGATTGTTTCTATCTTAGTATAGGGGTCAATAATCCAAGGGAAATTTCACCTGTCTGTAGGGGAATATTTACATAACAGGAAGGGAGAGAGTGAGAGAAGGAGGGGGAGGGAGAGAGTGAGAGAGGGACAAAGGGTGATGAGAGAGAGAGAGAGGAGACATGGGGTTGGATAGAGAAAGAGAGGGAGGGAGATGGAGGAAGGTTGAGAGACAGAGAGAGGGAGGGTTGGAAGGGAAAAGAGAGAGAGAGGGTTGGAAGGGAAGAGAGAGAGAGGTAAAGAGAGAGAAGGGAGGCAGAGAGAGAGGGATAAAGGTAGAGAGTGAGAGGGAGACAGAGTGGGGGGCCTAGAGAGAGAGAGAAAGGTATATAAATAGGAAGGGAGAGAGGGGTAGAGAGAGAGAGAATGAAATATAGAGAGAAGTTTGGGAGAGATAGAGTAGGGTAGAGAGAGTGGTAAAGAAGGATAGAGAGAGGGAAGGAGAGAATGCGAAAAATGGAAAGTT
>ML813488.1:88891-106864 GCA_009831015.1 Picea engelmannii | reverse complement strand
GATAGAGAAGAAGTGAAGGAATGACAAAGGAAGGGAGAGAGATAGTGTGGAAATGTGGGGGGGGAATGAGGGAGGGAAGGTGGGAGAGAGAGATAGAGAGGGAGGGAGAGATAGAGGTAAATAAAGGGGGCGTGATCTGGATTTAGGAGAGGAATGAACTGATTATTAGACTGAATACAATAAAAGTAGAGATATGAAGAACAACATAGATATCTAGTAAACAATATATTCTATTGAATAAATGAAACAGGTTGAAACTATAAAGTTGTAGAACTGAAACACTTGCTCGAATGGTGGTATCTATCTTTAAGAAGAGATGTGGCTTCTAAATGCATCCATATAAGAAGAATAATTACAATGAGGATCTAGAGGCCTTTTTAATATTACTCATGAATACCAAAACCCTAGACATCCAAAAACCTAACCCTAGGAGATGAAACACCAAAAGTTATGTGGGCCCCTATGGGTAAGTTGGTACCTCAACTTCCTGGGGTGGTAAATTTTTCATATGGCCTCTATTTTAGGCACGTGATATCCCAGTGGAAAGGTATTTCATAGAGCTACACATTACTCCATCAAACTCTAACTTTGTCCACAATTTGACTGTGACGAGCCTAAAAAACACTGTTTAGGGACCCAAAATGGCTCTGGAAGTACATCAAGATGTGCTGACATGAAAACATACTAGGTGGGAGGCCACCAATATCCACCTAGAAGATGTGTAGGGATTCAGATAGCCTTGGAAGTGTATAACCCATAATTACAAATAAGTACAAAATAACGTGTTGAACTAAAACTGTCAAGAGGAGCCAGTTGGAATAGGTGGGTGGCCACCAATATCCACATGGATCAGTCCTCCACCCTTAGGAAAAAATGGTCTCCATTGCATTGATTTCCCCCATCAAGTGAGGAAACTTCTACTGAATTTGGCCCCGGGTGAGCCATTTTCCTTGGTATAGGAGCTTCCCTGCCTTGACAACCCGATAAAGTTGGATCATCTGTTGACGAGTGCCATTGACCTGTGTGTCCACGATATTATTAGTGGATTCTTGTTTCATGCATTCAAGGTTTATCTATGTTGGTGTCAGTTGTTCTGCGATCTCTGAAGTTTCCAATAATGGTGGAAAATATGGCCGAAGGAGGTCTGTATTGAATAATGGGTGCAAGCCAAGGAAGGGTGGAGTGTTGAGCTCAAAATAATTGCTACACATATTCTTGGTGATAGTGTAAGTCCCATAGAAAAGGGGGGGGGTGGGGAGCTTCCGATGGGGCCCGATAAGACGCTCCTTCTGCAAATGTAACCATAATTTGTCTCCGACCTAAAATTGGTGCGGTACCTTGTGTTGATCATGGCGTTTATTGTACTTAGCATTGGATTTCTTCAAAATCTCAAGGGCCTGTTGGTGGATGTGTTGAATCCGCTCAATGAATCTGATGGCTTTGTCGATCTCAGACTGAGCATGGGTAGAGTCTGTCTATGTGGTTGCAAGAGGTAGTGCAACATCAATGGGACCCAAGGGTTGGAATCCTAACCCCACCTGAAATGGGATATGGTTGGTGGATCTATGGAGATCCCTGTTTTAACTGTGTTGAACATAGGGGAGACTCTCATCCCATGTATGTGGATGCTTAGAGTTTTACATGCACTGGATGTGCATAATCATCCAATTGACGACCTTTGTTTGGATGCTTGTTTGGGGGTGGAAAGAAGTGGATTTAGTGAGTTTGTTGTCCAACAGTTACCAGAGACTCGACCAAAATGTGATGAGGAAACTGTTGTCCCGGTCGAAAATGATGGTCTGTGGTATCCCAAAATGGACCCACACTCATTCAAAGAAGAGCTTGGTAGTATATTCTGCTGTAATATTCTTCTTTCATGCTATGAGGATGGCCATCTTTGAAAACCAATAAATGACCACAAATAAACAATCATTGTCGTTCTTGGTGGATGGAAGTCCAGACATATAATCCATCGAGATGGATTCCCAAGTCTTCTCGGGAGTAGGAAGAGGGGTTTATAAGACTTTCTTCTTAATGGATGGCTTGGAAATGGCACAAGAAGTGCAATATCTAATATGCTTGTTGACGTCCTGTCAAATTTTTGGCCAATAAAAATGTTTTTGTAGAATGACCACAATTTTCTCCATGCCAAAATGTCCTGCCATCCGATTTTAGTGCGCTTCCCAAAGAAGCTTTGCATGCTCACTTGAAGGAACACAGAGATGGCTCATATGACATAGAATTCCATCTTGAATGTGAAAATCGGTGAAATTCAAACCTGTACCTAAGAGTTGATAGGTGGTGGCAAAGTCTAGATCTTGTTGATAAAGTTGGGGGCACTAAGATGCCTCATGTCCACAGGAATGGATCATAGTGGTGAGTGAAGCCATAGGAGGTCGATTGAGGCAATAAACGACATGATTGGTGCTCCATGTATTATACTTGATGTTGATATGGAACTGTTGTACATAGGTGGACCACTTATGATGGCAGTTGTTCTGCAATTTCCCCTATGTCTGTATGAACTGCAGATGTTTATGATCAGTTTGGATGATTGTATCCTTTCCCAGAATGTAATGTTTCCATTGACGACAAGCTTGTACGATGGAATACATTTCCTTTCATAGGTGTGGTATTTATGAATGGTATCTGAGAGTGTCTCACTATGGTATGCCACCAGATGATCGTACTGAGTGAGAACTATGCCTACAAGATAGTTAGATGCATCAGTCTCAATATTGAACGATTGTTACATATCGAGAAAGAAGAGTACTGGAGATGAGCACAAGCGATGATTTAGATCATCAAATTCCCATTGTTGTTCCTTCCCCCACATAAAAGTTTCCTTTCCACCACCCTTGGTCACTTGGCTGAGGGCCCATGCAATATGGGATAATCCCAACATGAACCGTCAATAGAGGTTGTCCAGTTCCAAGAAGCTTCGAATCTTGGTTAGTGTGGTCGGGCTTGACCAATCACGGATGACTTGGATCTTATATGGATCAACATGTACCACATGCTCATCAACAATGTAGCCCAATTATTGGACCTTGTTCATGCCAAAGGATCATTTTTCCAAGTTGGCATATATCTTGTGCTGCCTTAGAGTAATCAAAACCCGTTGAATATGTTGCATCTCCTCCTCCCATGTTCTTATAAATATGAGGATGTCATTCAAATATACCACCACAATAGATTTGGTGAAGGGTCTTAATACATCATCTATCAACCTCATGAAAGTGGTTGTTGCATGTTGGATAACCATTTGTTGGCTATCCTTTATTCTCTAGTTGGTCTTATCAACCTGTCTATCTGAGTTATTGATCCAGGGTTCATGTCATTCGGGTTTCCAACAAAGTCTCTAAAATTATCGGCCCTCCTGGTAAACTAGAAGGCAACATAGTACACAGAATGCACTGTGCAGTCTCACCCGAGATAGCTTTAAATGGGTGGCTGTAAGACTCGAGTGTTTATAGCCCAAGATTGAGTATGAGATAGGGATTTTTTAACTAGAGACATGCACTACGAACTATGAAGGTAATCTACCTATTCCCCACGGGTACATATTTCCATTACACAAGTTACTTCCCGAGCTGCATATTCGTGTTCCATAACAATAACTGTTGAAAGAAAGTAAAGAGATTCATACTTCATCACATTACATAGTTATTACTGTGGTTCATCCCCTCCTGGGATATGTCCACAAAGATTTGTCTCTTGGATCTTTTATTATGTCAGTTCTGCATCTCCAGTGTCGCGTGCTTACAATTCTCCTCTTTTAGGTAAGATCTATATGAGGCAAACTAGATCACACCAGGCTCCTCAGCCTGCGATCTAATCCCAGAATCTACCCTTTTCCTTATTCCCTATCTCAACAACTTACAAAAATAGTTCATAAAGTCAACATTTCATACCGCATCCACTCATGCGTAACTACAGTAAAAAATGGAATAACAATACTAACACCCCGAACTAATACACAACTTTTCAACACAAAATAGTCGAACCTCTATATGATACCTATGTATCTATATTTATACATTTTGAGCTCTTAATCCATTTAAAAAGCATTACCAAAACCCTAACCCTACCGATGTTAGGTCCTCCTCCCACACGCGCGTGTTGTTCTTCTTCGAGTTGTCACTTTCCTTGTGCATGCTCTCTTACATATGCACGTGGTGTGTTTCTTGCCAACTGTCGCTCCACCCTCTGCACACTTTCTTTCCCCATGATTGTCCTTATTTACACTTAGGCCTATTGCCAACAGGCCCCCGACACTGACATGTGACTCATCTTGAGTCACCTAATCCTTCTGAGCTTCCTCGATATCCTTAGTGATCGTCTGTACCTTTTCCTTGATCTCTGATGTTTTTGTCAGTGCATGCATGGTATTATCCTTGAGGGTATCCACTAACCTGAACTACCACTTCGTCACTCAACAGTCCTACACATTCGGTCTGGTTCTGTGCTAGCTATATTTTAGCTTCTTCTTCTTGTGCATGTACTTCTGCTACCCGTTCCTGCAATGGTTTTATTTGAGCCTGATGCTCTTGTTTCTGCGCTAGCACAGTGATAAGTTATGCCTACATATTCTTCATCTCTTTAGTCCCCTTGACATGTTATGGGATTGGTATGTTCTTTTTCCTCTGTTTGAGTTCTTGGATCGCTGCATTGATCCCTTCCTCTTCCTTGTGCCAGCGTTGCACCTGTGGATCCTCTTCCCGTCTTGTCCAAAGTTGTGCTACTTTATCAAACAAGTCAACTACCATGCTAACCTATTTCTCTATCTCCTGTAGTTGCGTTGTTTCTTCCTGCCTCCTTTGCTCCTTCACCATTGGTGGAGTAGTTGTTGTGAGCTATTCTCAGAGATTATCGATTGCCTTATGATACTGATCAATTTCCTGCGCAATCTGGTCAATATTTTCTGCTGTGGGGAGTTAATTTCCTTGCGTAGTGCTTGGAAGTTTCCCAAAAATTTCTCCCACTCTTCGTTCCAGTTCATTCCTGCATTCTTTCTCCTCCTGTGTTTCAGATTTGTCTTGCTTGCAAACTATTTACAGTGCTTCCTACTCATTTTTATTTTTTGATATGACCGTTGTCCTTGCCTTTGTTGAATTCGTGTTTCAAATGGTATGCAGCCTATATATTTTTATTTTTTATTTTTTATTTTTTTACTACATGGTGTGTGGTTGACTGTCTTTGATCATTCCTCTGAGGTCTGTGCCTGCTAAATCTCTTAACTCTACAACTCCTCCATTTGTTACATATTTTACCTCGTATGGTCCTAGCATTCTAAGATTCCCTAGGTGCTGAAATGATTTGCTATCGTAAAGCAATACTAGATCTCCTTCCTTAAACATTTTTTTCTTGATGTGTCGATCGTGCCAAGATTTGTCTCTTGCTTTCTGCACTTGTTGGTGTAATCCTACCAAGATTCAGTTTTCCTCCATTGATAGTAATAGATTCAGTCTTTCCTATACTGTGCCTTGTTTTGTCATTTGTGTGATAGCTGCTATGCGTAAACTGGGTATTAAAAATTCCAATGGCACTACTTCTTCTTTTCCATAGACTAGTTTGAATGGTGTGTTCCTTGTAAATTTTTTGTATGTAGTACTATATGCCCATAATACTGCTGGTACTTTGAGGTCCCATTCATCTCTGTTGACATTACATATATTTGTCAGTGCGTTCTCTAGAATTTTGTTAAAGGATTCTACTATGCCATTCACTAGTGGATGATACGGTGTGATTTTCTGGTGGTGAACTTCAAACTCTTTGAGCATCACACAGATGGTGCTATTTATGAAGTGAGTGCCTTGGTCTCTCATAAAAAATCTTGGGAACCCAAATCTGATGATTACTTGTTCAAATAAGAAGTGTGCAGATGTCTCTGCGCTGCAGTCTTTTACTGGTGCGGATTTCGCCCATCTTGTTAGGTATTCCATTATGGTGATGATGTATCTTGGCCATGTTCTTTTGGCTGGTGGGTTAATTGGTCCGACAAAGTCTATTGCCCATTTATCAAATGCTTGTAATGTCACTTGTGGTCATAATGTCATCTCGTCCCTTCTGTTGGGTTTTCCTGCGCTTTGACGGACATCACTTCTTTGGCAGTACTCTTTCGAGTCTCCGTGGATCGTTGGCCACCATAATCCTGCACGAAGTACCTTCTGCATGGTATATTTTCCTGCATAATGCCCTCCTGCCATTCCCTCGTGGGATTCTGCTAAAATTCTTGGTCCTTTGTGCTCTAACATGTACCTTCACAAGATGCTATCTGTGCCCATCTTGTATAGATGTCCTGCGATCAGTTGATAGTCAGTTGAACAAACTACTAGGTTCTTCTTATACGTGGTGGTATATTCTTGCAGTGTGGTACCTATGCTCAAGTACTGGATGATCTCTGTGAAGTAGTCATCAACAATCTATACTGAGAATAAATGTGCATCCAGAAAGTTGTCTTCTAATTTTGTGGGTTCTTCTCCATTTGTGACAAGTGATAGGTGGTCAGGTCTTGCATTCAGTTTTCTTGGTTTGACTATTACTTCGAAGTCAAATTATTGAAATAACAATAACCATCGACATATTCTCCCCCCCAACACTGGCTTATTGACTAGGTATTTTAGGGTTGAGTGATCTATAAACATCTTAAAGTGTTTCCCCAATAGGTAATGTCGAAATTTTTGCATTGCATAGACCATGGCTAAGCCTTCTCTTTCAGTCGTGTTATAATTCTATTTTGAGTCTGATAATTTTCTCCTTGCGAATGCTATCGAGTGATCCAAGTCTCCTGCTCTTGGATGTGCTAAGATAGCTCCAAGTGCTATCGTTGATGCATCTACATGCACATGGAATGTCTTTTCCCAGTCTGTAAATACTAATATCAATGAATTAACCATCTTTTCCTTCAGAGTATCTAGACCGTGTTGACACTCGTCGTTCCATTGGTACTTTGTATCCTTCCTTAACAGTTTTTCCATTAGTGTTGTGATATGCGCATATCCTTTGATGAATTTCCTGTAGTATCCTGTGTGTCCTAACGTCGCTCGTAGCTGACGGATTGCTTTTGGTGTTGGTAAATTAACGATGACTGTGATCTTTGTTGGGTCGACCAATATCCCCCGTTTGCATACTATATTGCCCAGTAGTATCCCAAACGATGTTCAAAATATACATTTCTTTATGTTTAGTGATATCTGACATTTTTTGCATTGTTCTAGCATCAAGCGTAAAACTTCCACATGGTTTTTCAATAGACTATAGACTGTCCAGTCATCCAGGTATACTTTGAGAAATTGATGGATGAATTCTTTAAATGTTGTGATGACCACTCTGGAGAATATGGCAGGTGCATTCTTTAGTGCAAACGGCATGACTGTGTACTGATAAAATCCCCATTCCGTCACAAACGTGGTCTTATTTCTATCCTCCTATGCTATATTAATCTGATGGTAGCCTGAGAATCCACTAGTGAATGAGTAAGCTTCATGTCCCCCCACATTCTCTAATACTTCATCCGTAAATGGTGTAGGGAATGGGTCGTGTAGGCATGCATCATTCAACTTCCTCAAGTCAACACATATCTTGATCCCTCTTCCTTGTTTCTTGTCCTGTACTACCATCGGGCTAATCCATTCTGATTCCTCAACTAGTTCGATGATGCCAACTTCAAGCATCCTAATGATATCATATTTAAATTTCTGTTTATATATGGGGTTCAGTATGTAAGGTCATTGTTTAGTAGGTCTCGCGTCGAATTTGAGTGGTGTCTTCATTTCTCCTAATTCTTCGTCTATACCCTTCATCTCTGTAAATGTTGTGGGAAAAAAGGTCGCTATATTCATGCAACAATTTTGTGATGCTTTCTAAGGTCTGCTCATCCCAGTAATCTCCAATGCTGGCTATTTTGGGCTGCTCGGTGGTTCCGATGTTAACCTTCTTTATCTTGATTGGCACAGAAATGGATTCTAATTCTATGGGTGGTCCTTCCACATCTCTTTCACCTTCGACTTCTTCAATTTGAATATCGCGCAGGTCATTTTCGTCTGGTGCTTCCTCCTATACATGGTAACATGACAGTAGTTCCTGGACTGTCTTATTATTCCGCTGCTTCTCTTCTGTAATAAGTTCTATTTTCGGTTCTTCAATGCATATGATTACTCTGATAAGTTTCAGGGCCACATCTATGTTGGGGTTCTCATGCACGAATGAGAAAGTGACGGTAAAGTTCTATTGCAATGCCGTCCATGTTGTAGTTCCTTTGCACAATTCCTGGTCTATATATCAGTTCGCTAGTATGCCCTCTAAAGTGTGAATGAAGTGATGAGGCCATTCCTCTAGTGGTGTCATTCTCCACAGTGTTTTTCACTCCTCCAAGTGTTTCACTAGTGTCCCTATTACTTCATATATCCTATGTTTGTTATATGTGTGTTCTTCGTCGAACCGTATGCATAGTAATCACTTACATTGATACCAGTCTGTGATAGTCTCTATGTGTGCGCCCCACCATATTGCGGGTGTGGACTTGAGTGTTAAATCGAGTGCTTGTAGCCTCTGGTTCTCTAATACTTCATCTTCATATTGTGTCAAGAATGTTTCCAAATCATTTAGTCCATGGAAACTAGGTGGTTCTCTGATTTCTATACCTATCCACCATACTGCGTGGTCTATTCTTGCACATCTTCTCGTGGATACTTTGTGTAGTCTCTGCTACCAGTTTTCTAACCCAGTGTCTGAGTCTATTGTGCATGAAGTAATGCTCCTCCAACTGATTACCCCATCTGCAGTTGGGTTTATGTAATCCTCATCACTCATAGTTGTTCTGTACAATTGGCCAATCTCCTCTAAGTCCAAGCAAGTGGGTTCTATGAACCTCTCCCCTTCTGATGGATCTAGTGGTGCTATGACCCTGCAATCTCCAGATTCAAATGTCATTTTCCTTGTTTTCAAGTTAATTATGGTCTAGTTTTCAAACACCCAATCTAGACCAAGTAGTGTAGGGTAAGGTGTTGTGTCATCCACTATTTCAATGACTTCAAAGTCTTCTTTAGTGTGCACTCCATCAATATCTACTATTACTCCTTCCAGTCTCCCTATTGGTAGGACCCTATGCTAGTTTGCTAGTTTTAGTTGGACATTTGAATATCCCAGTGTTGACTCTCCCATGCATTGTCAGGTCTTCTTGGGTAGCACATTCACTTCGGATCCTAGGTCTAGTATAATGTCTCCTATATTGAAATCCCCAATGTTATCATTTAGTCTAAATTCCCTACTTGTTCTTCTTCAGGTGTGTAGGTGATTGACGGTTTTTGGTTCTAGATTTTCTTCTGTCTCACTGCTATATTTCTCTAGTATGTGTTGCAATATTTTCACAGATGAAGGATCACTTAACACTTTTACGCATGATTGCAAAAATCCTTTGATAGTACTTACTTGTCCCTTGGGTTGCATTCCATTGGTATGATCCAATGATGATGGCATTTCATATTTTGGGGATTCCTTGACTGGATGCACAGTTGAAGTCGACATTGTGTTCGCCTTCTGAAATTCTTGTCTGGCTTCCTTAAAAGTCTCCTTTTCTTTGGGCGTGTCGAATTGATTTCTTGGTTAGGTGTTCTTATTTACCCATTGGTTCTATTCTGGTTCCTTTAGAACTGCAGAATTTCCTGTTTTTGTTCCTCCATGAGTGACTATGTTGATGTTCTGTCCGTCGTCCCTTGCTTCAGCTAAAATCAAATGAACATTCTGATTGTTTTGGTTCCTCTTTTCCTGAATCTTTACAAGTACTGTCGGACATTCCTCTATATCGTGGTCCGATGCTTGACAATACATACAAGTCGCTGGCGACAGTGGGCATTCTCGTGTGTAATGTCCTGGTTGCTGACAATTGTTACATGTGACTGGTCCTCTACCATGTCTGAAGCCTCCTATGGCTCATCCTGCTCCTCTGTAGCCTGTGCGATCACCTATCAATGTGTTATACTGTGGTGCCTGATTATACTACGTAGTATTGTACTAGGGTTGTGCCAGACTGTACTGCGGTTGCGCATTATTGTATGGTTGTTGCACAGTATTATAATGATGTTGCGCAGTGTTGTATGGAGCTAGGACTGGAGTGAACTGTGGTGCTATTTTACTAGTCATAATTTTGACATGTACTCGATATACATATGATGTCCTCTCTTGCATCAGATCCATAGTTCTATAGTCTTTATCGTCGTGGCCCACTGACTTGCAGAAGGTGCAATATGAATTCTTTGGGACTGTCTGGTATTTCTGCATCATCGTGCAGTGATAAGGGTCGTGACCCATTTTCTTACATATTTCGCACCATAATCATCCTTGTGGTAACGAGTTTGGCATACTTGTTTCCATATAATTCTCGAATGTTGGGCATTTGTTCTTTTGGTGTCCTTCCATCCTGCATGTGGTACACCAAACGACTTCTCGTTTTTCCTTGTTCTTATTCTAGTTCAACTGAAATGTTAGATTCTTCAAATTCTCCTTCAATTCCTCAATAGGTTGGTTCGTCTACTGGTACTAGTTCTCTTCCAGTTCCAAGGCTTCTTGCAGAGCCTCTGCCTGCATCTAAAACTTCTTCTTTCGCAAGGGATATTTTAGATGTGGGAGTAGTGAGTTGAAAAATAGGTGTCGGTGTTGCATCTCGGTCAGAAGGTATTTTAGTTTTACCTTTAGTCGCTTGAACCTCTAATCGATGTCCCATACAAAATCTCCTAGTTTCTATCTTATTTCAATCATCTCATTAATGTACTGATCCTCTGAGCTCGACTTCTGGAACTCATTAATCAATAGCTTCTTAATGTCTACCAGTGTTCTTGTCGTCCCAGGGGAACTGCTCATGTCTAGACTCATGTACCAGTCTACTGTGCGGTCTCTTAGAGTAATCGGTAGCTGCACAAGTTTAGTGTCTTCATGAGTGATATGTTTGGCTTCCCAGATCTTCGCACAAATGAAAAAATTCTTCTAAGGATCTTTTGTTACTTATCCTTGAAATTCTAGTAATTTGATAGTGGGATCGTGTCCTGCCATTCTAAATAATGAATTTCTACCTTCATCGCACGGTGTAGATACTTGACTAATACTGCCTGAACTGGATCCTCCAGTTGTTTCTCCTATGGTAGATGTAATTCTTGCTGTCGGACTTCCTCCGAACTTCGGTTGTCTAAACGATGGTTTTCTCTTTGGTGTATTAGTCGCACATGGTTTTATGGGTTTCACACTGACATTAAATGGATAGGATGGATGCCTTATCCTCCTGTTCTTGGGCCTCTTTTTTTCCTCTCATAAGTTGCATGTAGGATTTCCTCAATTTTCTCCACAGCCTAGAGATCCTCTACCTCTTCCTCATCACTCGCCAAGCCTTCCCTCATGGCTACGACTCTCTTCTTGGTATTCACCTTATATTGGTAGGGTACCCTGCTACACATTGTTCCTGATGACGCCAAGATCCACTTAAGTTGGTCGTCATCCATCAATATTGGGTCCAAGAGTTCCTCCTCCTTCTTTCCTTTATCCTCACCTTCTTCCATTTATCGTCTCTTTGTCAGTGCTTCCCCCCCTCCCCCCATGCATGCAGGGAAGTATAGATGTCTAATTCCATTGTCATTACACCTTTGTTATATAGAAATATTTTAATAGAAGTATACAGTGATCAAATGTACCTTCCTCGAGGTCTGTGTAGAAATTATTTCTTTGTTGCGTTGTATGACTTCGCGGTGTCAATTGCAAACTCTGTGATAAAGCTTGCCACAATACTGTCAAGCCAAAAGTCAACTGCATAGGTGAATTTGTTGTTCACCTATTGTAACTGCTCAACCTGTACTGGGGTCCAATCTAACTGTCGGATCTGGTTGGTCGCGTGGTTATATTTCAAACTTAGTATCCACTCCTGTAGTAGATGCAAAAAATCATAGAAAAAGACTTTGTGTAAATCAATAACTGCATATTTATCCAGATATTTATGTAGTGTAATGCTAGGGTTTCTATTATCTTTCTGTGCAAACTCTAGTTCATTGGTTCTCAAACAACATTTGATTTCTACTTTCATGGGGTTCCAAGGTCTCAACATTCCCTTCTAATTTCTAATTGTTCTTTTTTTTCACTCATTCGTTTCTCATTCACTCTATCTCGCCTACTTAGTCCTCTCTTGTTCCTCTTAACACAGAAACATAACCATTTGTTGGCTATCCTTTATTCTCTGGTCGGTCTTCTCGACCTGTCTATCTGAGTTATTGACCCATGGTTCATGTCATTCAGGTTTCCAACAAAGCCTATAAAACTATCGACCCTCTTGGTAAACTAGAAAGCAACACAGTACACAGAATGCACTGCACAGTCTCACTTGAGATAGCTTTAAATGGGTGGTTGTAAGACTCAGGTGTTTACAGCCTAGGATTGAGTATGAGATAGGGGTTTGTTAACCAGATCCATGCACTACGAACTATGAAGGTAATCTACCTATTCCTCACGGGTACATACTTCCATTACACAGGTTACTTCCCGAGTCACATATTTGTGTTCCATAACAATGTATTAACTCATTTATTAAGCATAACAATAACTGCTAAGAGAAAGTAAAGGGATGCATACATTCATCACATTACACAATTATTACCGTGGTTCACCCCCTCCTAGGCTATGTCCACAAAGATTTGTCTCTTATCTCTTTTATTATGTCAGCTCTTCATCTCCAGTGTCGCGCACTTACAATTATCCTCTTTCAGGTAAGATCTATATGAGGTGAACTAGATCGCACCAGGCTCCTCAACCTGTAATCTAATCCCCAAAATATACCTTTTTCCTTCTCCCCTAGCTCAAAAAATTAAAAAAATAGTTCATACAGTCAACATTGCATATTGCATCCTCTCATGCATAACTACAGTAAAAAATGGGATAACAATACTAACACCCCAATCTAATACACAACTTTTCAACAAAAAATAGTCAAACCTCTATATGATACCTACGTGTCTATATTTATACATTTTGGGCTCTTCAACCATTTACAAAGAATTACCAAAACCCTAACCCTACCGACGTTAGGTCTTCCTCCCACATGCGTGTGTTGTTCTTCCTCCATCTGTCACTTTCCTTGTGCACGCTCTCTTGCATGTGCGCATGTTGTTTTTCTTGCCAACTGTTGCTCCACCCTCTGCACACTTTCTTTCCCCACGATTGTCCTTCTTTCCACTTCGGCCTACTGCCAACAGAGGAGACCGCTGGAACTACCTCGGCTTGGCCAGAGTGGCTTACAGGGGAGCAAAAGGGAGTTGCTAGAACTTCGAACCAACCACCAAAACAGGAAGACAGACTTCAGACACCGAGCTCACCTTGCAAGAAACCGACAACATAAATTGTGCTAGCACACATACCAGATGGAGTACAATTAGATCCACAACTACTAAGTCACATCAGGAAGCTCAAGTATTTCGACCATGACGTACTAGATGAAACCAAGTACCCTGAACATGCATCGAGGGTCTTTATGCAGAACATAGTCATAAACCGACTTGGAGAAACGATCATCCAGCCACATCAGTGGGCATTTGGACTGGACATAACAAGAATTTAAGGGTTACCATTTTTTTTCTATCCTTTATTCTTTGGTCGGTCTTCTCGACCTGTCTATCTGAGTTATTGACCCAAGGTTCATGTCATTTGGGTTTCCAACAAAGCCTCTAAAACTATCGACCCTCCTGGTAAACCAGAAGGAAACACAATACACAGAATGCACTGCGCAATCTCACCCGAGATATATTTAAATGGGTGGCTATAAGACTCAGGTGTTTATAGCCTAGGATTGAGTATGAGATAGGGGTTTGTTAACCAGATCCATGCAGTATGAACTATGAAGGTGATCTACCTATTCCTCACGGGTACATATTTCCATTACGCAGGTTACTTCCCGAGCCGCATATTCGTGTTCCATAACAATGTATTAACTCATTTATTAAGAATAACAATAATTTTTGAAAGAAAGTAAAGAGATGCATACATTCATCACATTACATAGTTATTACCGTGGTTCACCCCCTCCTGGGATATGTCCACAAAGATTTAGCTCTTGGCTCTTTTATTATGGCAATTCTACATCTCCAGCATCACACACTTACAATTATCCTCTTTCGAGTAAGATCTATATGAGGAGAACTAGATCTCACCAGGCTCCTCAACCTATGATCCAATCCCCATAATCTGCCCTTTTCCTTCTCCCCTAGCTCAACAGCTTACAAAAATAGTTCATATAGTCAACATTTCATACCGTATCCGCTCATGCGCAACTACAGTAAAAAATGGGATAACAATACTAACACCCTGAACTAATACAAAACTTTTCAACACAAAAAAATCGAACCTCTATATGATACCTACCTATCTATATTTATACATTTCAGGCTCTTCAACCATTTACAAAGCATTACCAAAACCCTAACCCTACCAACGTTAGGTCTTCCTCCCATATGTGCATGTTGTTCTTCCTCCAACTGTCACTTTCCTTGTGCACACTCTCTTGCATGTGTGTGTGTTGTGTTTCTTGCCAACTGTCGCTCCACCCTATGAACGCTTTATTTCCCCACAATTGTCCTTCTTTCCACTTTGGCCTCTTGCAAACATTGCATTTGTTAAGACAAAGGGCATGACCATCCATTCGAAGAGACCTTATTTATATCTGAAAGTTGTCTTCCGTACATCAGTTGATTTGATGGGAACCTGGTGGTAGCCCAACTTGAGGTCAATCTTGTTGAAGAAATTTTCCCACTTGAGTTGGTCAATAAGGTCATCAATCATGGGAATTGGGTACCAGTTCTTGATTTTGATTTTGTTTAAAGATTTTTAATCAATGCAAAGTCACCAGGTCCCATCCTTCTTCTGCACCAGTACAATTAGGCTTCCGCAAGGGGAGGAGCTGGGTCTGATGTGCCCCTTTTGAAGAAGCTCTTGGATCTGATTCTTTATTTCGTCATTTTCCATCAGTAAGAAATGATAGACTGGTCCATTAGGAAAAGGTGCATCAGGGGTTAGATCAATTTGATGCTTGACTTGGAAGTGAGTCAGTACCCCGATGGGTTGGGAGAAGATGTCTTTGTACTCTTCCACAATCCCATCCACTTGCTTCTATTTCAAAGAGAGGCTCTATGTAGGGGCCACAAATGTGGCGATGACCTTTTTCTTACTATGAGAAAATATCAGAAAGAATATGAAATTCCCGGTTTGTGAAATGACCTTACTGCATTGCTTAGCAGAGATTAAAGAAATAGCAGTAGCCGTCGCAACCTATGGTATCTTGTACAATTATCTAGCCAAAGTGATAATAACACTGGAGGGTCTAGACTCATACACAACATGACGTTTCCACAAATATGGTTGTCCTAAAATAACATCAAAAACTTCAAGGGGAGAAATATCACACAATACCTCATCCTTGAAAGGCTTGATTTCGTAGGGAAGATGAAATTGTTGGGTGACACAAAGATCTCTTCCTTGGCAAAGCCAGTCGATGGTGTAGGGTTGCAGGTGTGGTTTCTTGAACAGGTCCAATCGCTTGATGACCTCTGCTGAGATCAGGTTCTTATGACTGCCACTATCAACAATGAAATGTAATGGAGCCCCCTTTACCCACATTTGTGAGTGAAAGAAGCGTTCCCCTTCCTCTGGTTCCTATGGATCACTTGGATGGAATTCGGTGGTAGAGAAAGTGGCACTAGGTGCAACATCGATGACCTTCTTCTCTCCTTATGTATTTGATTTGGAACCAGAATCATCCTCGTACTCGTACGCGTTAAGCTTGACCACGAGTGACTGCTTGGAGAGACATTCTTCAGTATTGTGCCAAGGTATTTTTTGGTATTCACACCATTTTCCCGTGTCCTTCTTCATCTTTTCATTACCCTTCTTGTGTTGCGGCTTGGACTGGTTATCATGAGAATGGCCATATTTTCTTTGTCCCTTTCTATGTGGGTTGGGGCCGCCTTTTCCTTGCTTCAATTGTGAGGAGTTTTCATATCGAAACTCTCTCCTCTTCTGGTTAAATTTCTTCTCAATCTTGATAGCATATCTATAAGCCGCACCCAAGGAGGAGATGTCCAAAAGTTCCATTTCTTTTTGAATGTATCTGTTATTGGATAAATCCGTAGGTGCGGACACTAACCGATCTCCCTAGATCCACCTGGATCTAGAACAATGCAAAACAGAACATGACTCTTTCCCTAGACTTTAACCATTGAATTAACTAGGAGGCAAGAACAAATAACATACCTTATTATCGCTTCCTATGGTCTTTGTTGCTCCCACTTCGCTATAGTGCTCTCATACAGCCAAGACCAAGACAACAAAAACCAACCAAAGTGAAGATAGCACAATCTATTCAACAGTCAATCTATGTATATGATCAAGGAATTATACAATAAAGTGGAAATAGCTTTATGGGAAAGGGACATGCTACCATATCATATTAATGGAAAGTAAAGATTACAACCTGAGCCTTGATGTCGCAAACTTCCTTTCGATGGCCCTTGGCTCTGACACACACACTTGCTCAATCCTTGCATGAAGAAGATCAAATCTTCTTGATAGACCTGCTAGAGTCTTCAAGCTTCTGTTCAATGTTGAGTCCTTCACACAATTCTTTCACTAATTCTTCAATGAATCTTGCTTAACCTTTTCCATGAGAATTCCCTCAATATATAAGAGAGAATGAATTAGTTACTTGGATAAGAATGATCCCAAAATATCAGGGAATCCAGTACTAGGATAACCATTCGAATGCCAACCCATCCTTCAAGAAGATTCCCTTCTAGAAGCATCGAGAATTCATCTTTTTCCTTGCTTTAGAAAGAGTTCGCACCCTAGCAGTTCAACACAGTGCGAGATGTTCACACCCCGACTTAAGATAGCCTGCGAGAATAAGACATTCTCACAGGCAAATATACTAGCAGCCTGCGAACCTTCTTCAAAAATAAGATTTCTGGAAAGAGAAGAAAGTAACTTTTCTCAGGAGAAAGTTCTTATGAAGAGCCTGAGTACACCATCATCAATACATCATCATGATGAACAAAATCATGGGTAACAGTATCTATGCAAAAAACTGCGGTATTTGAGAACAAGATGTCGCTCAGATTATTTTATACCTAATTTTGTGTGTAGGGTATGGAAAATATTGATTAAATATGGTACTATCTGGTCCCTTTCTTGACATATGGTGATCCATCTCGTGTATTGGTCCTCATAGCTTCCAACATGGTAGTATTGTTATTTAATGGCATCCAAGAAGGAATCCCATGTAGGGGAAACCAAAAATATTTCATATTCCTCTATGGCCCTTTGTTCTGAGTAAGTATCCCACTAGTCCTTAACATGGGGGATAACCTTGAGGAGTGAAAAAGTAATATTTTCCCTATAAGAAAAATTGTGGGCCGAAAAATACCCTTAGAGTATATTCAACCATTTATCTACAACATCCACATCTATTAGTCTTTCAAATAATGAAATATCAAAATTTACCTGTACCTTGAAGGGGGTTTCATGGCTGCTTGATGAAGATGCTTCTCCTGTGGGCGACTATCGAAGGATATGTGCAAATTTTTCCATCATTTCATTCCTTTGTCGTGTGAGGGATTGCTCGAGCAACATTTTAAGAGATATTGTTCCATCATCTTTCTTTTCATTCCCCATGGGTTTCTTTTGCGCTCGAAGCGACCGACCTTGCAATGACTCGATTGGTTTGGTACCCAGATCTTGTCGGGGACATGCACGAAGAAAAATAAATGAAGAGAAGACCGCTCTGATACCACTGATACATATTTAGGATCGAAACAAACTGATTAACATACTGAATACAATAAACATAAAGATATGGAGAACAACAAAAATATCCAGTGAACAATGTCTTGTATTGAATAAATGAAATAGGTTGAAATTGTAAAATTGCAGATTTGAAACACTTGCTCGAATGGT